>PVJI01005323.1:23673-97558 GCA_004026765.1 Micronycteris hirsuta | reverse complement strand
TTTTTTTTTTTTAAGATTTTATTTATTTTCAGAGAGAGGAGAAGGGAGGGAGAAAGAACAATGTATGGTTGCCTCTCACATGGCCCTCACGGGGACCTGGCCCGCAACCCAGGCATGTGCCCCAACTGGGAATCGAACCGGGACCCTCTGGTTCCCAGCCCGCGCTCAATCCACTGAGCTACACCAGCCGGGCATCCCTCCTGAATTTTTATCTACCATCTGTGGGTATGGGACCAGCCCATTCAGCATCTCTGTGTCTGCACCCCTCCTACTCGTCTTGGATGGATGTGGTTTCTTTAATTCCATAGTTGTCAGACTTCCGTTCAACTTGATTTCTGATGGTTCTGAGTGATGGTTAGCCTACAGTTTAGTTGTAATTTTGATGTGATTGTGCAAGGAGGCAAGTCGTGTTTACCTACGCCTCCATCTTGACCGGAACTTCCGCTACTGCTCGAAACAGTTTTTGAACTTTCGATTTTGTTGCCTTTTAGTGCTTCTGCCATTTTTGTTTCACCTCATCCACATCAGCAAAACATTTCCCTTTGAGGACTTTTTCATCTGGGGAAATAAAAAAAAGTCACTCAGGGTGAGATCAAGTGAATAGGTAGAGGGGAGCATGGGGACCATGTTTTTTTTTTTTGGTCAAAAACTGCTGAACACTCAGCATGGTGTGGGAAGGTGCATTCATTTGTAAATCACCCATCATACAATGGGCAAATGCGTTCAAAAAGTCTTCAAAAAAAATTTACTAGAGCTGAATGCAGCCTCTCACAACAATACCAGGGGGTTTCCTAGAACACTCAACCTAGGAGGGGAAGCCTGTACTACAAGGGGCCCACCCTCCAGAAGATAATTCTGTTTTTGGGGGGTGTGCCCCCTCATATGTAGTTCTACATATGGGTGTGAGCAGGGGATTTGGGAGCTACTAGCTCTTAAGTAGTCATTGAAGCCACTGAAGGGGATCAAGGGGAATGTAGAGTAAGAAGAGGTAGGGCTGCAAAAATTGCTGATATTTAATGATTAGGGAGAAGAACAGATGCAAAAAAAATCTGAGACCCAGCAGCCAGAGAAGTAGGAGGAAAACTAACAAAATGAAATAGAGGCGACCAAAAGAAGAAAGTGTTTCAGGAAGGGAGTAAAAATTCAGAAGTCTTCACTGAATTAGCAACATGGAGACCATCTGTGACCTTAGCAAGAGCATTTTCAATAGTGTGATGCTGTATGGAATTCAAACGCAAATGGAAGATAAGGAATGGAGGAGACCTGAAGAAGAGGTAACTATTTCAAGAAGTTGGCTTTGAAAAGAAGGAGCATACATTAGAGGTAGTTGGATGGGAAGACGTGATTAGAGAGATACTCGTTTCCCCTAATATCGGTGTCATTTCACTGGAGTGGTTCAAGCAACAATGCCAGCTTAGATTGGCTCTCACTCTGCACTAAGAGCATGGCTGGACGCCCCCCCTGCTGGCTCTGAGCCTGGACCCCCAGTGACCCACACCTTTGTTTTCCTTGTCATGGGGTGATGGATGAGCAAGGTGGGGCACCAGCATTAAACCAGCTCTTCTGCTTCCACAACAGGAGGTTCTGGGGGAAGAGAAGCTGAAGGAGACACTGAAGGAGCGGGAACTTAGAGTTTACTGGGGAACAGCAACCACAGGCAAGCCACACGTGGCTTACTTCGTGCCCATGTCAAAGATCGCAGACTTCCTGAAAGCAGGATGTGAGGTAAGAATATTTTAAACCAAGCAGTTACCCTTGGGAAATGGCCAAAAGAGAGACTCGACAACGGTAGGTCAGGGAAGAGGGTTTGCATGTACTTGGACAGCTTCACTTTTGGGCGGTCCCTTATCGCTCATGTCCAGGTAACAATTCTGTTCGCGGACCTTCACGCATACCTGGATAACATGAAAGCGCCTTGGGAGCTGCTAGAACTCCGAACCAGCTACTATGAGAATGTGATCAAGGCAATGCTGGAGAGCATTGGCGTGCCCTTGGAGAAGCTCAAGTTCATCAAAGGCACTGATTACCAGCTCAGCAAGTAAGTGCTTGGTCCTCCACCCTCCTCGTGGCTCTGATGCTCCTAGCTAATTACGGGCCTGTGGAGTCTAGGCACCCTTCAATTTGGAGTAGAAGCTGTTTGGCTCTACCTGTTAACCACTTAAAAATCTATACCCTTTGTCTTTTTAATTCATCCATCAAAAATATACTGCCAAGGTACTCACTCTCCTATTTGCTGGAGATATAAATGTAACCAAAACAGTGTCCTTGGCCCTTGTAGAGCTCACAGCGTATGGGAGAATAGTGATGAGCAATTCACCCTCCCCTCCTCCTTCCAGCTTCAGCAAATACTGATTTAAAAAAAAGTGAAAGAAAAATATTTCACTTGTTTTTCACCTTCCACACAGCTTTTATGACTTCTTATCTTTGTCAGTTTTATTCATATTTGCCATGGTAGCATACATATAATTGTGTGTCCTACTTTTTTTTAACTTGACGATTTTCTAAGTAATCCCCCACTGCTGCCTGATAGTCTCCACATTTTTTATTTTTAAAACCTCCCAAATAAGCCATGCATCACTCTACTAGTCACTTTCCCTAAGAACAACTTTTTAAGGTAAGCATTGTTTTGTCCTATTTCACAGATAAGGAAATAAATTTTGACGTAAGTTCACGCAGCTAGCGAGTAGAACAGCCAGGATGTGAACTCCTATGTCTCGCTTACAAGTTAATGTCTCCTTTTACTTCATCTAACACAATTTTCTTTACCGTTCCCCGCTATTGGACATTTAGAGTTTTAAAGAAAGCCTATAAACATCCTTATATTAACAAATGTTTGAATCTATAGCCTGGATAGCATGCCTGAGATATCACTCATTTCTACATTTATTTTATAGATATTTAGGAAGCAGTCACTCTATGGTGATAGGTGCTACAAAGCAGGCAGAAGGGAAGAAAATTCTCAGGAGGTAGCGGGGAGGGGTTCTGTTTAAACGGAGCAGTAGAGATCGCTATGCTGATACCAGACAGGGACCTGACAAAGGTGAGAGAGCAAGTCCTGCAAACATTTTATTGCGTTCTTAGTGTATGCCAGGCACTTATCTGCAAACCCAGGCAGGGTTTTTATTCTCCTGGAATAAAGGTGGGATACATAAAACTTACCTTGCTTCAAAGTCACTTGCTTTTTTTCCTGTATATAAAAGTGACTTCAAAGGAGGATGGCTTTGTAAGTGCATGCTTTGATGCACTCCCTCCATTCCAAACACAGCAGTGATGGACAAAAATAAACCGAACCTCATCGCCAGGGTGAAAAACAAGCTAACCAGCTCTATGGTAAGAGAAAGGACTGAATTGAAAATTGGTGAATTGGGCAGAAGTTACAGGTCTGCTGGGATCTTTTGAGAGGGGGCAGTGGGGACAAACCAGGCTTACTGCTCAAATTCAGAGGATAAGGTAGAGCTTTTCCCCTTTTTCCATTCTTGCTCCTACCCCTCAAGGAAAGTAGAGCCGGTATATAGGGCACTTTTGGCCACCTGCCTCGGTCTTGGGGACTTTTATCAAGAATTGAACCAGCCCTGACTGGTGTGGCTCAGTGAGTTGGGCGTGATCACCAAACCAAAAGGTCACAGGCTTGATTCCAGGTCAGGGCACATACCTGCATTGTGGGCCAGGTCCCCAGTTGGGGGCGTGCAAGAGGCAACCAACTGATGTTTCATTTCTCTCCCTCTCTTTCTCCTGCCCTTCTCCTCTCCCTGAAAGTAAATAAATAAAGTCTTTTAAAAGTAAAATAAAATGATAATATTAAGTAAAAAAAATGATAAAAGCCACTTTGGAAAATAGTTTGGCATTACCCACTAAGTTCAAGATGCAAATTCCCCTATGATCCAGAAATTCTACTCCTAGGCATGATATAAAGGAACTTGCACATATACACATATAAGAATGTTTATAACACATTGTTTAGAGATGCAAATAGTATAAAACTGGAAAGAGACAGAAGTTGAGGATAGTGGTTGCTGTGGAGGAGGAGAAAGTGGAATAGGGTTGTGGAGTGGTGCACAGGAGCGGGGGGGAGGTGGAAAGAAGGGGCAAAGAACGTGTATGAGTGACCCATGGACATGGACAATGGTGTGGGGATTGACTGGGAGCAGGGGGTGGGCTGGGTGGAGGAGGGCAAAGGGGGGGAAATTGGGACAACTGTGACAGGATAAACAAGCAAAAAAAGAAGTATCTAGGTTCTTTTTCCTAAGCTAAGTGATGGGTATACTATATTTAGACATGAAAGATAGATGGAGAAATTCTGATGCTCATTTAATAGGCATTCCAGAAGAAAATGGAGGGGAATGGCAGAAAAGCAGTATTTCAAGAGCTAAGTGAAGAAAAAGATTAATTAAAGCCATCTTTAGAAAGGGAAGACATAAAAATGAAATAGCATTTTGAATGAGAGCATGCATGGGTCGCTCACATTTCAGAGCTACAAAGCAGTGCTCTCGTGAAGAGTGTGAAACTTGGGACAGCGCCTTAATGAGCTTTAGGATAAGACCGAGGCCTGGCCCATTCTTAGCTGTCCCCTCTCCCTCTCCTCTTCAGAGAATACACACTAGATGTGTACAGACTCTCCTCTGTGGTCACTCAGCATGATGCCAAGAAAGCTGGAGCCGAGGTGGTAAAGCAGGTGGAGCACCCTTTGCTGAGTGGTCTGCTGTACCCCGGACTGCAGGTACTTGCGAGGGGTAGAGCTGCCCAGTGACCCTTTCCGTTCTGTTTCTAACCACTGGTCAGAGCCTCTCTCTCAGCCCAGTTAAACTGGTGCCCCGGCTGCTCCTTCACCACGCTGTAGGCCAGGGATGTCAAACGCATTTTCACCAGGGGCCACGTTAGCCTCGCGGTTGCCTTCAAAAAACCTGAATGTAAGTTTAGGACCATAAAAGTGTAACTACTCCTGACAGTTAAGCAAGAGCTCGGCACTGCCTCCGGGTAGAAACAAGGTGCCGGCCGGATTGGGCCCACAGGCCTCGCGTTTGCCACCTGTGCTGTAGGCCCTCTTCTCTGTCTCCCTCCTCCTCCCCGCGCCTCCATTTCCCAGAACCCTCTTTGACGTTTTCAACTGTGAGTCTCCCCTACCTGTCTGTCCTTTAAAACACTGCTCATCCTGTAAACCTTTGAGTTGATCACAGTCTCTTCCTTGAAAATTAATTTCAGCCCTGGCTGGTGTGGTTCAGTGGATTGAGTGCTGGCCTGGGAACCAAAAGGGTTGCTGGTTTGATTCTGTCTAGGGCACATCCTGGGTTGCGGGCCAGGTCTCCAGCAGGGGCATGCAAGAGGCAACCACACTGATGTTTGTCTTCCTCTCTGTCTCCCTCCCTCCCCCTCTCTAAAAATAAATAAATAAAAATCTTTTTTTTTTTTTTAATTTAATTTTAGAGCAATGTGTGAAATATAAATTTTAGGCATGAGCCTATTTTCCATTAAACAAAACTAGCGCGTCCTATTTTGAGTGTATGCAGTGAATAAGGAGAAAGATGGGAAAATACAAATCAGGTGTTAATCCTGGTTACTTTCGGAAGGCAGGATGAAAATGTGGATAGACTTAACTTTTTCTTTGCATATTTCTATAACGTTTGACGTTAGGAAAGCATTCTTCCCTTGTCACCTCCACGTGATCTTTCCAAAGGTTAAACCCGGAGACATTCTAGATCTGCACTGTCCCCTGTGGTAGCCTCTAGTCATAGCCATGTGTGGCTGTCAAATGTTTAAAATTAAAAATGTAGTTCTTCAGTCACGTGGGCTATATTTCAGTTCCTCACGAGTCACGTGTGGCTAGTGGCTATCGTGTTGGGCAGCACAGATACAGAACACACTCATTATCACAGAAAGATCTATTGGACAGTGCTGTCTACATTCTTCCTGCTTGCTCATCTTTCTCTAGCTCTCCTTCCTCTTCCCCCCATCCAGTGAGACACTAAATTTTATCAGTTCTACTTCTTTTTTTGAAAAATTTTATTTATTTACTTTTAGAGAGAGGGCAAGGGAGGGAGAAAGAGGGAGAGAAACATGTGAGAGATACACGGATTGGTTGCCTCCCACACACCCCCCACTGCAAAACCCAGGCATGTGCCCTGACTGGGAATCGAACCAGTGACCTTTCAATTCGCAGGCCAGGGCGATGCGGATTCCAGCCAGCGGTGTCCATGGTATTCTGGATGCAACAAACAAAATTACATGGACTGCAGGAGTCCTGTGGAGAAAAGGGACAGCATGGCCCCTCTCTGAGTGAGAAAGCACCCCGAATCTTGCCTGGACAGGCTTTTATTGCTCTCTGGGAGCATTACATCAAGGAAGGTCCTCAACATTATCAGGCAGTAATGATCAAGCAATAGATAACATTCAAAGAACTATGAGGGTTTATTCTGAGTCAGGGTCAGTTAGCTAAAGGGCTATAAAACTTTGGGAAACTGGCCCGGCTGGTGTAGCTCAGTGGATTGAACGCGGGCTGGGAACCAGAAGGTCCCGGTTCGATTCCCAGTTGGGGCACATGCCTGGGTTGCGGGCCAGGTCCCCAGTGAGGGCCATGTGAGAGGCAACCATACATTGCTCTTTCTCTCTCCCTCTCTCTGAAAATAAATCTTTAAAAAAAAAAACTTTGGGAAACAAACTCATTTCATGCTTGGACCCTTAGCAGAAAATTGAGGACATTCTTAGCAAAGCAGGTTTCACAGGATTTTATGCATTCTTTCTTAGGCCTGATCGCCCCAGAGGAACCACCTGTTCCTGCCCAGGGCTGCAATGCCCTCCAGCATTGTTTCAGGCTTAAGTCAGGCAGGGGAAGTAAGGCAGCCAAGAGATTAGGAGACTTCTTGCAGACAGAATGAGGACTCAGGCTATGTCAAAGCCGAGGGGTGAGAGTCCATCACCACCTTTTTCTATAGCCCCCCAAGTCCTTCCCTGGGGGCTCTTTCACAACCATGCCTGTCTTAGGTGGTCCCTCCCTTGAGGAATCTTACCCGTCATTGGCTAACTAGTTATCACCGGGGCCCAAGCAGGGTGAAGTAAAAGGGGGCAGAGGTGGTGCCCCTGCCAGGAATATAAGCTTTGTTTCCTTAGTGGCTTAGGGTCCCAAGGTCTCTTTACTCAGCCTTAGCCTTGGGGGGTTACAGCTTCTGAAACCAGGCAGGGCAGTTCCCAACACCAGGGCTCAATCCACTGAGCCATACCAGCCAAGCTATCAATTCTACTCCTTAAAAATCTTAAATTCAGCCTTGCTCTATGTCCCCACTGACCTGATTTACCATTGTTTGTCGCCTGGATCTCACAGTAGCTTTCCAGATGCTTGCTGTGTCTCCAGCTCATAGGCCTCCACTCCATGCTCTGCCCTCTTCCTGGTGTGACCTTTCTACAGGGCAGGCCATGTTTCTCCCCTCCTTAAACCCACTCACTGGCTAGGACAATGCTCGGCACCCTAGCATGACATTCAGGGTTCTTACCTACTTTTCTAATGTCATTATCGCTAACCACTTTCCACATCCCTTGGAAGTTGTGCTTTCACAGACTGAATCACTCACCATTTCCCTAAACACTTCACACCTCTGTGCCGTCTCACATTCTGTTTCCACTGCATGGTGAAAACCACCTAGAGGTTCTTCTCAGCCAAGTTCAGCCCACAGTCTGATTCTAGGAAGCCTTCACCACCACCTGCCTGACCAGATACAGATAATCATTTCTTTCTTTGTGTTAGCACTGTTCTTGAAATGAACCTCTAGGTTAGCCCTCAGCACACTGTGTTGAAAGTATGTTTACATGTCTCTCTCCTCAACTGGGTAACTAGCTTCTTGAAGGCAGAGCCTGGGTTTGATTCATCCCTGCATGCACAGGGCTGGCACCAGGCCTGGCACGTAGTAAGTGACTGTGACTCTGTTTACAAGTTTAGCCTTGCCTTTTTTCCTGAGCTCGCTCAGCACCTTTTTCTGCCACTTACTTAACATTTTTCATAGGCTGCATTATTCAGCGAGTACCTTGACGTGACTGTAGTCGGTTGTCTGCCTCTCTCCCCCGCTGCACTGTGAGCTTCCTGCAGGCAGAGACTTATTTCACCCCGGAGCATGGCTCACTGAAGGCACTGAGCAAAAGTTTTTGCCACTCTTGAGGCCAACATGGAGCTGCTGCTCAGTTGCTTCCTGCCTCTACCTTCTGAAAAGTGTGGTGATTTTCAGAAGTTTCTGATTACGCAGATGTACACAGAAGAAATGCAGTAGGAGTTTATGCTCCCGTGTTTCTCTCCACAGGCCTTGGATGAAGAGTATTTGAAAGTAGATGCACAATTTGGAGGCATTGATCAGAGAAAGATTTTCACCTTTGCTGAGAAGGTTAGTAGCCTCTTTCCCATCTTTTTTCTCTTGAGCCTCAGAGGTATGCAGTTAAAAGCTACTGAAAATGCCGGTCCCACCAGCATAATCATATTGTATAGTATTATTTTCCTTCGTTTTGCAGATGAGAAAACTAAGGATAGAAAGTGTAAGAAAGTTGTCCAGTGTATCAGTTAGTAACCAAGCAGGAATTAGCACCCAGATCTGTGGGACGCAAAAGCTTGGGCTTTTGCTTCCGCCGGAAAGCTGCTCCAGACTTATTTGATACTCTGAAGCAGAATATCAAATAATAGCTCCGTGTCCAGCGAAGGCTCTGCTGTTCTTTCCCCCAGCGTGTGGCCCGTTTGCTCTGGACCTTACAGAAACCACTGGTCTCTCAGGTGAGGTTAGCAGGGTTTAAAGGAGGAAATTAGCACAAGCCCATAGTATTTTTTTTTTTCTGGGAAAGAGCTTGAGTGAGTTGAAAAGGGCTCTTGAGAAGTGGTTGGTATTTTTGAAAATGTCTCAAAACCTCACACTGGCATGCGTGGAGAGAAAACACTGCTAGCAAAAATTCCTGGACAGTGGTTTGACAGCACAATTTGAATTATATATAAAAGTATATATCATTATCAATTTAAAGCAAAAATCTGGAAATAAACTTACATCAAATGACAAAGAATTGGTTAAAAACATTATGATAAAACCTCACAATGGAATATTATATAATATTTTTATGTGGTTTTTGGATATATTTAGTGAATGGGGAAATGTTTCCAATGTAAATTTTTTTGATTAATCAAGTATTCTTTGTTCCATTTCATGCCCTCTCTTAACTTTTTAGTTCAACCTTTCATTATTCTAGCAGAGATATGGCCCAGGTCTTATTTATATATGATTCAGATGCTCAAAGATTGGTTTTTATATTTTTTAAGGGGTATAAAAAAAACAGAGCTTGCAAGAGAGACCATATGTGTGGCCCACAAAGCTTAAAATATTTATTATCTTGCCCTTTACAGAAAAGTTTTGCTCACCCCTGCCCTAGAGATGACACGCGTCTTTGTAGTTTAGCACAGTTTCAGTTGGGTGTTTTTACCACTTCCCAACGATGCAGGGACGTACTGTTTTACTCCGTGCAATGCCTTCCTGCCCTTTGTGCTGTTGCTGTCGTGTATGTCACTGTCGTATATATTTTAAATCCCAAAGACTATTATAATTGCGTTTAAACAATTTTCTTATGTACTTAGCGTTACCTCCCCTTTCTGTTACTCTTGACTTCTTCCGGCAATTCTGTGTTTCTGTGCCTCCATCTGAGATCGTTTTCCTTCAGTCTGAAGAGCCCCCCTTACTATTTTGTGTTTGTAGGGCAGGTCACTTGGTTAAGGAGTGTTTTCAGCTCTCTCCTGTCTGAAAACATCTTCCCTTTGCTTTCACTGGGTATAAAACTCTAGGTTGGCAATTATTTTTCTTTCAGCACTTTAAAGAGTTGTCCCATTGCTTCTAGTTTCCATAGTTTTCATTGAAAAGTCACCTGTAGGTATTCTTGTTTCTCCTGTGTAGACAATATATCTTCTCTCTGGCTGTTTTTAAGATTATCTCTTTGTCTTGATTTTCAACCATTTGACTATGATATTTTTTGCTATATTTTTCTTTGTATTTATCCTGCCTGGATTTTGCTGAGCTTCTTGAATCTGCGGGTTGATGTTTTCATCAAATTTGGTTAATTGTCCTCTGTTATTTCCTTAAATATTGCTTCTGTCCTATTCGCTCGCTCTCTTCTCCTGGGACCCTAACTATGTATAGGTTAGACCTCTTAATCCTGCCCCACGTGTCTCTCGCGTTCTGCCCTTTTCCTTTCATCGTTCCCTCTGTGCTTTAGTTTGGATGTTCTCTTTGGACTTTTCTTTAAGTTTATTAGTCCCGTCTTCCGTTGAATCCATTGAATATTGTGTTGTGCCATTTTAGAACTTCCATTTGATTCTTTTTTGTAGATTCCTGTTCTCGTTTACAGTTCTTGGTCTTTTATCCATCTTGTCCATCTTTTCATTTGGTGTTGAACACACCAGTCATCATCGTTTAGACACCCGGATCTGCTTATTCTAATATCTGGATGGTTTCTGCCTCTGCCTTTGTGGACTGTTTTAACGATCAGTCACTTTTTTCTGCTTTCCATTTCTAGTACTTATTTTTCCTTTTTATTGACTTTATTAGAGTAACGCTGGTTAACAAGATTATACGTGTTTCAGGCGCACAGTTCCACAACACATCATCTGTACACTGTGTGGTGTGTGCACCGCCCCAAGTCAAGTGTCCTTCCATCACCATGTATCCCCCCTCCCCTGGCAATCCCCATCTGATACTTACTAATGTATCAGAGTCATTGTAGATATATGCCAGAGGCTCCGGATTATGTTTATAGAGTGCTGTGTTTTCTGTAGACTGTTAAATTACTTACATATCATTACTTACCTGTCATTAAATTACTTTCATACCTTGACCCCGTCAGGGGTTGGTTTTAGGCTTTGTTAGAACAGGCCTATTGCAGTTTTGCCCTTATTCCCACAATGTGGTTTTTATTCCTAGGCTGTGGCATTTTTGGAGTCTCATACTGAAACTTGAAGGTGTTCCCAAGACCCCCTCTGCTTTGATGAGATCTGAATTTACACCTTTGTCTCCCTAGCGCTGTGCAGCCTCTGAAGTCTCTGCTCAGGTCTCCAGCCTCCCAGAACTGTTCTTGGCTGGTCTCCCTGGATTCTCTTCATATGCGTGCACAGCTCCGAGTCCATTGTTAAGTCAGTGGGGAATTTTGATTTAGACTTTTAGAGGGGGGGTGTCCTCCTCTCTAGAACCCTCCCCAAATCCTAGCCTCCTGAGCACCCTAACCTTCAGTCTCTGCCTCCTCTGTGCAGTCAGCCTGCTGCTTGTGGCTTAGTCGCTCTTTCTCAGCACCTGGCTGGGGAAGATGCCCTCAAGGAAAAGCCAGGGTAAAGGTGTGATCACCTTTGTTTTCCCTTCTCTCAAGACACATAGCTCTACACCTGTTGCCTTCAGTACCTGCAACCAGTTATTCTGTGTATTGCCAGATTTTACAGCTATTTATGGTGGGAGGGTATATCCAATGAACTCACAATATAATACTACTAGAAAAGCTTTAGGGAAAAAACAACTTTGTTTACATTATGATCACCATTGAAAGTTATATATTCAGTAGAAAAAAAAAATTATAAGGAATATATGAAACTGTTAAGTTGCTGGTCATGTTAGATGAGATCAGGGTACTGAGGAGGAATTTACAGTAATACCTGCTTGGCATGTTTCTTTCCCACCCCTCAGTATCTGCCTGCACTTGGCTACTCAAAGCGGATCCATCTGATGAATCCTATGGTTCCAGGATTAACTGGTAGCAAAATGAGTTCTTCAGAAGAGGTAGGTTGCCAACTCTGACTTGAGTTTAGAAATCTTCAGCAAGAGCCCGGCTGGTGTAACTCAGTGGATTGAGCGCGGGCTGGGAACCAAAGGGTCCCGGTTCGATTCCCAGTTGGGGCACATGCCTGGGTTGCAGGCCAGGTCCCCAGGGAGGGCCGTGTGAGAGGCAACCATACATTGCTCTTTCTCCCTTCCTTCTCCTCTAAAAATAAAAATAAATAAAATCTTTAAAAAAAAAAACTTCATCAAGAGATAGATATCTTGATGCTTAGGCTGATGTTTCATATAACTAATATGATACATATGCTGTCTTTTAACATTTAAAAGTCCTGTTTAAGGAGTGTACACTTTTGTTTTGTTCACTAAGAGTACAGAATAGAGGACTTAGTGGAGCCCAAAATAGTGAAAGGTTAAGTTCAGAGTTCCCAAGCATGGCTTATCTTCAGAATCACTAGGAAATTAAAAAAAAAAAAAGGGTCGATTAGACCCTGTCCTTATGATAAAATGGTTCTGGGCAAACAACTCAGGAATCTGTATTTTCTTTCAAATCCTACCAGGTGATTCTGTTTGGGCTCTTATCTGGTTCTTTAAGTCTGACTTCTTGATCTTTGATCAGAGATTAATAAATATATGCATGGAAACTGTTACTGTTACTTTTAAAAGAATATACTCATTACTTTTTGTCTCCTATCAAAATGCTCCTTATGTCAATTACTTCTCTGACAAAGTACCGTATTACTCATCCTATTTGGTGCCATTCCCCATGTCTTAATCCTGGATATCAGCGCTGACGGCAGTTCCCAAACATGAATGCATCAGAATTACTCGGAAAGCTTTGTAAAAATGCAATACCTGGCCTGACCCCAGGAGATTTTGATTCATAGTTTTGGGTGGAGCTCAGTAATTTATGGGTTTTTTTTAAAGCACCCAGATGATTCATATGCAGGTATATGGGGACCAGAATTTGGTAACCGCTGATCTCAAGTGAGCATGAGCTCATTCGCTCCAAAATATGAGACAAATTCTATTCCCCTCAAAAGGAGAAATGGCTCTAGGTCATTCGTGATACCTGGCGCTGGCAAGTGCCCTGAAACAAGCGTCCTCGCACGTTGCTGGTGGCAGCGTTCATCTGTAGGCCCCTTCAGGTGCCTGGCAGTTTTTTTTTGTAGTTTAAGGAAATAATCCTAGAGAAAGAAAAAACAAAAACTAAAAAACCTCTGCTAAGCTGTGCATGGTAGCATGATATATAATGTGTAACAATTAGAACATAATCTGAAAGTTTAGAAATCGTTATATAAATTATGTTGGCACTGATTATTGGGAATGTAATACACTAACTAAGCAAAGGCTAAGTAGCCACTCAGAAGTACTGACAGCTTAGCCTTAAGTGAAAAATCACAGGGCGTTTATTCTCTAACTACAAATTTGTAATGATTCCACATGCTGTAGACAAGGCCTTGGAAAACAGAAAAATTAAAATAGTCTTATTTATTGGGTGGCAATAATATGAATGGTCCTTCACTCTGATTAATTATGCTTTTGTTAAAGTTATTCAGTGTTTAAATCTTTGTTTTAAAAAATTAAAATACAGAAAAAATAAAGTGAAAAATAGTAATAAAATAGAAAAAGTAAAATTAAATATAAATAAATAAATAAAAATTAAAATACAGTTGACCTTTGAACACGCACGGGTTAGGGGCACTGACCTCCCACACACACCGTTGAAAATCTAAATGTAACTTTTGACTCCCTGGAAACTTAACCACTAATAGCCTCCTGTTGACCAGGAGCCTTACCAGTAACATAAACAGTCTATTAACCCTTATTTTGTGTTATATGTAGTACATATTGTATTCTTACAAGTAAGCTAGAGAAAAGAAAATGTTATTAAGAAAATAAGGAAGAGAGAGTATATTTACAGGACTGTATGTATTAAAAAAATATCACAGATAAAGGGCCCACTCAGTTCAAAGCTGCGCTGTTCGAGGATCAGCTATACGCAGATGAGTTGAGCATATTCCCATTTTCCACCACAAGAGGTCCTCTCCCCCTCCTTGGCTTCCAGGAATCCAAGATTGATCTCCTTGATTCGAAGGAGGATGTGAAGAAAAAGCTGAAGAAGGCCTTCTGCGAGCCAGGGAACGTGGAGAACAATGGGGTTCTGTCCTTCATTAAGCATGTCCTCTTTCCCCTCAAGTCTGGTAAGACGCTCCCTGTGTTCTCCTCAGAGGCCAGGTGAAATCGCAAAGCTAATAGTGCGACTGTTTGTGACCATGCACCGCATCATACTTGTGACTGTCACTGTCTTCCTCCAGGGCTGGCTTCCCTGATTCTCTGCTCTGAATTCGCATATATTCATGTACAGCTGGAGTTGAGATTCCTTCAACTGTGATTGTGTTGTTACCAGTTTAGGTTCTAAGTGGGGTGTCAGGGTGGGCAGGGTGGTAGATATGAGGGTGGGGGCAGGCATGAAGTAGAGAGAAAAAACAAATGGAAGGCAGGATCCTTCCCCCTTGAGTTTGGGTGCTAGCTGGGGGTGTACAAGATGGCCACACATCCAGTTAAAAAATAATAAAACTATATAATAAAGTTCAAAGTACATATACGGCTGAGACAACAGGTACCCATATATTTGGGCTAGGAATGCTGGCTCTGCCATTAGCAGTGAGTTTGTTGGTGTGGATCCTTTTCGTTACAGAGTTTGTGATCCTTCGAGATGAGAAGTGGGGTGGAAATAAAACCTACACATCTTACGTGGACCTGGAAAAGGACTTTGCTGACGAGGTAACACCAGAGGAGGCATAACCCCCATGGAACTCTTTCTGACAAACCTCTCCGTCTTGTCCTAGCCGGGTTTCTGGTTTTGTACCACAGAGCTCTCTGTCCTGATGTTCTCCAGGGATGTTTTAATGGGTAAGATGAGGATGCCGATGATTCCCAGATCAGATGGGCAGATGGCACAAAACTAATCATTCACCAAAGGACTTAACCTGGAATGAAGGACCAAACCCACCCCAAAAAGAAACATTTGAAGGGCAGGTGCAAAATCAGGGTTTGAAAAAGAGAGACAAAAAAGGACATAATAGAGAGAGCCCTGGCCAGGTGCCTTGGTTATTGGGAGCGTTGTCCCACTCACCAAAAGGTTATGGGTTTGATTCCTGGTCAGGGCACATACCTAAGTTGTGGGTTCAATCCCCAGTCAGGGTGCGTATGGGAGCCAAGTAATAGATGTTTTAATCTTTCCCACTGTCTCTCTCTCCCCCTCCTCCCTTCCTCTCTAACCAAAATCAATAAAAACATATCCTCAGGTGAGGATTTAAAAAAAACAACTTTAAATAAGTAAATGAAATGTTTAAAAAACGCAAAGAATAGAGGGCACTATTCATGTCTAAAAACAGTTTAACAAGACTTGCCTGGTGGCCGTGTGGTAGGGGTTGGCAGTACAAAGAGGACTGTCCTCGTGAAGCTCATAATGCAGTGGGAGAAGCCAACACACAAACAAGTATTTCCTGTCTTACTGCACAATGAAGATACATGCGTGGTCTCGACATAAAATGGGAGGAAGTGATTAACTGGCCATCCGGGGAGCTTTGTAGAGGGGATGGCATCCACTGTTTCACTTGAGTAGGAGTTTGTGAGGAAATCTGTGAGGGAATAAACTGTGCCGAAAGTCAGTAAGCTGGAACAGTATGGTGTACGGGGGATCCTAAGTGGCTTGGTCTGACGAGTCTGAAAGGCGAGGTGGGGCATCGTGGGATATGTGGGCAGGGCCACATCACACGGCGAAGACTTCATGATAGTGTGTCTGGGAAATGAAATGGGGAGTTTTGACGACTCTGAATTTGAGTTGAGTCAGCAGTAGGATAGGACTGTCAGAGAGGCTAATGAAGTATTGGCCTGAGTCATCAGAAACGTAGGTCCTAGAACCAGGGGGTCTGTAGTTCGTTCAGTTCTCCATTGTGCCGCATCCATTTGGGGTTGTGCGTGGCGCCCTGGACTTTGATTGCATGAGTTTATTTGGCAGTCTGGGGAGTGGTGGTGGCTGGAGGAGAGATGCCACTACAGGCCACAGACTCAACACCACGTCACAGAAGCACTGGTAAAAGAACTGGGCACGTTTAGCTGAGAAGCAAGCACGGGTTCAGTCGGCCCCGAATACATGAAGGACCCTCAGGGGAGGGGGTTGGGTTTATTCTCAGGGCACTGGAGAGCTAAACCTGGACTGTGGGTGGGGCCACAAGGAGGCACGCTTAGGTTCAGCCTCAGGAAGAACTTTGTAACAACCACAGTTACGTGGCATGGACGGGGCTGTGCCACTTGACCTTGCCTTCCCCACCACTGAAGTGTCAGAGGCCACAGGACCACAGGAGACAATGTGGTCTACGGTTTGGGCATCAAATGGAGGAAAAGATACAGCGACCTCTGAGGTGTGCGGGCCCTCAGGGCCCATTTTTGGGGTATTTGAAAGCAGTTGCTCTGAAATCCTCGCTGCAGCTGCAGCCAGAGGCAGGCCACAGAACCCGCCCTCTGCTACCCAATCCTGTGAACGTCCTCTGTGGGAATATTGGGAGGAAGAGAAGAAATGCTTTCAAACGAAAGGCCTGGAGCAATGATGCCGAGAGCACTCTGCGAGGCCAGCTGTGTTCTACCCACACTGTCCCATGCCGCTGCCACTGGTCACATTTGCCTGTAGATCCTTTCCTGTGTGACCAGTCAACTGAGTAACTGAAGCTTAATTTACATTTAAATGTCACCTTGAGGCTACTGGCTACTATATTGGACAGTGCACAACTACAGCTTTTGTGTTGTTAAAAATTCAACATTTGCAAGGAAATGCAGGAGTAGCATCAGAAACAAAAAATGTAGGTGTTGTGTTACAGGTATTCATACCTACAGAGTATCCCCTCAGAATATCTAGAAGATCATTTCAGGCCAGATTTGGAATATAAAAGCGGATTACATCCCAGTTCGTTGAAATTGAGTTAGGAACTGCCCCCCACACACACATGCTAGCACTACTCACTGTTTTTCACCCGCGTTATGTGATTTAATCCTCACTTTGACTCTATGAGATAAAGGTATTACCTTCCTTTTTTAAGCAAAGACTGTGACACTTAGAGCGTGCCTGGCTCGGGGTCCTACCGCTCGCTGGGACTTTAACCCCACAGCTCTTGTTTTTCTTACTCAGCTCCTCTTTGGGCTTTTAGCCCTGCCATTACCTGTCTGAATGTGTCTCTGTCTGTAAGTGACACCTGGTGTATGCAAGCGCTCTAAGCATAAATGGGGGCACCAGAAGATAAAAATGCATAGTCTCTAAAAACCTTCAAGTCAGTATCAAATTCAGAGTTAAATGACCTGGATCCTAGCGCAGGCTGGTGTGGCTCAGTGGACTGAGCATGGGCCTCCGAACCAAAGGGTCACCAGTTCAAATCCCAGTCAGGGCACATGTCTGGGTTACGGGGCCAGGTCCCGGGTACAGGGCACGTGGGAGGCAACCACACATTGATGTTTCTCTCCATCTTTCTCTTTCCTTTCTCCTTTCTCTAAAAAGAAATAAAATCTTTAAAAAATGGATCCTGAACAAGTCAGATGGCCTTTCTGAACCTATGACCCCTCTCTGCCCTGCCAGCTTCTCAGGGTGGTTCTGACCGGGCTGGGGAAACACCCTGCAGCCTGTACGCCCATGATCTTAGTAGACTCGGGTGTGCTGTGTCCTGTTCCAGTGCCTTAGCTCACCAGGCCTCATACACTTTTTCAGGTTGTACACCCTGGAGACCTAAAGAATTCTGTTGAAGTCGCCCTGAACAAGTTGCTGGACCCCATCCGGGAGAAGTTTAATACCGCGGCCCTGAAGAAACTGTCCAGCGCTGCCTACCCAGACCCTTCAAAGCAGAGTAAGGCCAGTGGGGGAGGGGCAGGGCCAGGGAGGGGGATAGTTCGCCTGTTACCGGGCCTCGGAAAAATGTCTGTCCTGTCCCAAGGGCCAGGGGGTCAGGGGTGCGAGAGTGTTGACCCCTGGAACGGAACCTGCGCCATCTTGGTTTTGGTGTGGCTGGTGCTGTGCAGTGATCATGTCCCGTGGCACCGGCACTGCTGGGAGGTGCTGGTGTAGGACAGGCGCATGGGTCCTTTCACGAAATCCTCTTCAGTTACGGAGACCAGCGGGGTCAGACCGTGAGGGGGACACGGCTGCTCGGGCAGAGCCTGCAGGGCTTCTCAGGGGGCTCATCTTCAGTTTCACTCAGTTCCCTTCCATGTATCTCTGACTGGCCCTTACTGGCCGTCCACCCTGCCCAGAAAAGACTCGGCAAATATATGTGGAATGCAGGAATGGAAACACCTAAAGGTGGCAGAGCTACTACCGTCCCCTCCCCTCCAGCCTAATAACTGAGGGAAAGAATGGATGAAAATCTAGTGTGTCCCTTCTCGGAGGTTGCCAACCCTGTTTTAAAGAAGATATAACTCAGAAGTAGCATTCACGGTAAGGTAAATTTTAATTGATCAATAAAAGTCCGAACCTCTAAAATAGAGGCCAAGATTCCCACATTCCCTAAAATTTAATGATATTTTGGTGTTTCCTATTCAGGTCCTCAGTTAGCTACTTCCATGATGAAATCCTCCATGACTAGTATATAATTCTGTAACTCTTTTCAGTAAAGATAAGTAAAGAAGAAGGATTAGGTGATAGGTAGATAGATGAAGGAAGGTGTAATCAGTGGGTAGATTCTGGGGATTCTGCATGAAGCCTGCTGGTGTCCTCATTTGATGGGACCAGCAGTTGACCTCTCACGGGGAAGGAGGACAGGTCTGACCCCTTGGGGTTCTTCTCATTCCCAGAGCCAGTTGCCCGAGGCCCTGCCAAGAATTCAGAACCAGAGGAGGTCATCCCATCCCGGCTGGATATCCGTGTGGGGAGAGTCATCCATGTGGACAAGGTACTTGTTGTCACCACATCCCAGAGAGGCAGGTAGGGGTCAAGTTTGTCTGTTTCCATCTGGAGGAAACCTGGCCTGGGATGGGAAGTAACATCCCTGAGGTCATATTGCAAGTCCGAACCCAGGTGTCTAATTCCAGGCCTCAGGCTTTCCCTTTGCTGTCTCTGGGCCTTATGCGAGGAACTCAGAGTGGGAGGACGGGTGTGAGTTGGTGGGAACTTGTTTATTTGTTAAATCCGGTCTGTTGGGCTCACCTGGTCTCTACCAGCCTCTCTGGACTAGCTGCAGGCCTTATCTTGGATGTGCCATGGTGAATCTCGAAGACCCCCTACCCCCAATACACACACACAGGCAGGTGTACACACACAGAGAAAATGGGGAAGGGAGCTGGACTCTTCCTCAGAGACAGAGGGCTATGCACCCAATGGCTGGGACCACTGTTGTGGGCTCTCTCTCTCTCTCTCTCTCTCTCAAGATTGTAAATATTTTTAGAGAGAGGGAAGAGGGGAAGAAAGAGAGGGAAAGAAACATCAATGTGTGGTTGCCTCTTGCACGCCCCCAGCTGGAGACCTGTCTCACAAGCTAGGCATGTGTCCCTACCAGGAATCAAGCCACAACCCCTCAGTATGCGGACAACGCCCAACCCACCAGGCCACACCAGTCAGGGCACTGTGGGCGTTTTCTGCCCCCAGCTTTGATTGGCTTTTCACTATATAGATCCAGCCGCCACAGCGACTTTGAGAGCTGCTGGTGCTTTCCGGTGGTGCCACTAGCAGGTGTTCGTTTTCATCTGTCTTGCACCGAGGACTGATCTGGTGTGGCTGTGGTTGTCATGGTAACCCCCCAGATAGTCTGGGCCATTACTTCTCTTATTAGAGATTGCCTCCACCTCTTACACAAGTCCTACGGCTCATTTTACTTAAATCCCACCTCTTGGTTGAGAGTAGAATGTACCTTCAAGGCCCAGTCTCCTGCACGCTGAGACATGGAAAGTAAGTTCTAGAGGGTCCCTCAGGGGCTTTTCTAGGGAGTAGATGTCCCTCCCTTTCCGGGGTCGGGGGTTCACCAGGCGCCGTGATCTATTCCATTATTACACTCTCTGGGTCTGACGTCTCTTGCTGGCAGCACCCAGATGCGGACAGCCTGTATGTGGAGAAGGTTGATGTGGGGGAAGCTGAGCCACGGACTGTGGTGAGTGGCCTGGTGCAGTTCGTGCCCAAGGAGGAGCTGCAGGACAGGCTGGTGGTGGTGCTGTGCAACCTGAAGCCACAGAAGATGAGAGGGATCGAGTCTCAAGGCATGCTTCTGTGTGCTTCTATGTGAGTGAGGACTTGGGGAGGGCTCAGGACCAGGAAGGCCAAAAGATGTGGGGAATTGGCCCACGTGGTGGCCCTCCCCACACCAGGTGGCAGCCCTGAGAACACTGGCCAAAAGATAGTGCATGAAGGAATTATTTATTGTACAAGTAACTCGGAATGAAGCACTTTGCCCACAGTTACAACAGAAAGGGAAGGTTCAAAGCAGCGTGTCTGTGCCCACCTCTCACCGCTAACAAGAGGCGGAGCCAGGATTCAAACCCAGTTCTCGGGGGCTGTTGAGGCCTTGCTCTGGCTGTTTTGTCATACTCCCTCCCGAGAGCCCAGACTGTGGTTTCTCCTGACATAGGATTTCAGGGTAGCCCTGGTTAGCCCCACGCTGATGACACGCAGACATGTAGTGTAGCAGCGGGTGCCTCCTGGGGCTCTGGCAGTGGGGGTGACCTCCATCCCAGCAGGGCCTCCGTGTGGGGGCTCTGGTGCCATGGCCTCTGCGGCAGCTGGAAGCCGTCTGTAGCCTCACTCCTTCCTTGTCCTTGTGTCCTCCCAGAGAAGGGGTCAGCCGCAAGGTTGAGCCCTTGGACCCTCCGGCAGGCTCTGCTCCTGGTGAGCGCGTGTTTGTGAAGGGCTATGAGAAGGGCCAGCCGGATGAAGAGCTCAAGCCCAAGAAGAAAGTCTTTGAGAAGCTGCAGGTAAAAAGTTGTGGTTATTCTCCACTTACCTGGGCTGCCTGGACTGTGTCTGTTACTTGAATCCAAACCTGCCTTTTTCCCAGCCGGGCCTTTCTGCATCTAAGCCCCTTTTTCTTCTTCATCCTGGACCTTGCTGAATGAGGTGCCTAAGGAGCATGGGGGCCCGGGCCCACACGGCCCGTACTGAGGACCGACAGGCTCCTTGAGGCACTGCCTGAGGGACTTCAGACAGTTCCTCCTTTGATCTCACGTCTGTGATAGATGATCCCCGTTTTACCTGGCGGGATACCTGCCAGGACCACACAGGGTCACCAGAAGTGGGGGAGCCAGGATCAAAGCCCTCCCAGGGTCCCTGTCACCCACCTTGATCTACTATAGGTCAGACATTGTTCTGGGTGTTTGGACTACATCAGTGACTAAAGCAGCAAAAACCCACTCTCCTCGTGGAACTAACGCTACCCGTGTGACTTTTTCTAGTTAATAACTTGTTTCCGCAATGAGAGGTTTTCCAGAGGGCACTTTGAGTGATCCCCACCTCTCCGTGCTCCTGTAGGTGCCAGATGGCTTTGTCCCCTGCCTCCTTTCCTGGTTTTCCAGGATGGTTTTATGAGTCGTTTTCTTTTCTGGTTATAAAATAAATTTCCAGTGTAGATACGTGTAAAATGTAGGAGAAAATGAAGAAATACGATATCCACAGACCCACCACCTAGAGATACTGAAAAATGTCATTAGTGTTTTCTTCTGGACTTCTATACACAGACATATAGTTTGAGTCATACCATATTGTTAAACTTCATGCCCGCAAAACTTTCCTGTCTTCTTAAATATTGAGGGGGGAATGTTAATGTGTAGTACTGTGTCTTAATTATTACACCTAACCAAATGGTTCACCCTTACTGGACGGACATTGAGGCTGTTTTCAGTTTTTCTCCGTAGGAAGGCTATGACGGGTATCCTGGTACATAGTTCTTTGCACTTATTCATGATTATTTTCTTAAGTTAGGCCCCTAAAATGAACTTTGTGCCATTGATCTGACCCTGACTCCTGGTGACCCTATGAACGAGTGACATCCACAGCGTTCTGTCCTCAGCAGCCCTGCTCTGCTCCTGTAGACGCAGGCGCTCGGCTTCCTTAGGGAGTCAGCCCAGCTCGTACCTGGGCTTCCTCTCTCCCGCTGCCTTCGCTTTCCCCAGCATGACTGTCTTTCCAAGGAACCCTGCCTTCCCATGATGTGCGGGAAGTAGGACAGCTTTAGTTTGGTCATTTTGCCTCCAGCAATGTTTTGGGTTTACCTGAGTCAAAGATGTGAAACATTAAAAAAAAAAGGGACTGAAAAAAAAGAAATGTAAGATGTGAAGGTGGAAGCCTTTGGCACACCGCCCTCAGAGGAGCTGGGCCGGTGCGCACGCTGGTGGCGCAGACCCCCTCGCCATCACTGCAGTGACTTCTTTCGTTTCTCATCCAGGCCGACTTTAAAGTCTCCGAGGAGTGCATCGCGCAGTGGAAGCAGACCAACTTCATGACCAAGCTGGGTTACGTCTCCTGCAAATCGCTGAAAGGGGGGAGCATTAGCTAGCTAACCCGGCCCCTCTGCCCTTCTCCCGTCGTCATCCCGCGTCCTCTGCTGTCTCTTCGGTTTGCTCCGTCTGTCATCTGTCTACCCATCTCCCAGGACACTGAAGCAAGAAGTTCGGGGCTTTACTAGGTACAGATCTCGGTAAGAGGCAGCACAGTCTCCCCAGAACCAGGACCATCCCAGGCTGACGGCTGTGGGGGGCCGACCTCCCAGGTAGTGATGAGGGCTGGGCAGCAGCAGCAGCAGGAAGTCCAGCTCTTCTTCCCTTGGCAGCTGACTTGAGAAACCTGATTTTAATATAACGCACAGAAAAAACGTTTATGCCACAGGTCTTCTAATTGGAAAAATGCTGGTTTCCTGGTTTCGTAGGGTTCTCCCAGCAGCTGTGCCTCTGCCTGGGACCTGGTGCCTGAACTGGGCTAATTACAGCTTCTCCCCAACAGGAAATTGTGGGATTTGAAAAGGGAAGGGAAGGGAAAACAAGAGAACCTAGCGGTCTGCCACGCGGGTGGCAGCATTCACAGATGCCCGCCAGCCCTGAGGCTTGGCTTTGGAGGCAGGGTCTGCCCCAGGGCTCCCGGAATTTCCCTTGACTCTGCCAGGTTGGGACAGCCCCTGAATCAGCTGTGTGGTTAGCATCAGGAGTAGGGTGGATCATACTGCCTGGTTCGTTCTTTGTAAGAGGCTGGGTGCTTCTCCATAAGGCATCTCAATCAGTATCACGAACCATCAGTGTCATGAACGCAAATAAAATGTCTGAAAAGGCATGTCTGGATGAGGCTTGTCTGTGAACTGGACCATATCAGGAGAGAGGAACCCGGGTGTGCAGCCGCTGCTGAGCCCCTCACCCAGCCCGGGGCTGCTTGTGCCTTGTCCTCTGCCGCCTGCGGTGGGCGGGTGAGGGAATATGGACGCCTGATTCTCCCTCTGGCAGTGCCAAGCAGCAGAGGCCCACTCTGGGGACCCCATTCTTGCAGCAAGACCGTTTTCCCTTCGTAATCTGGGCCCCACACTCTGCCCTCTCCCATAAAGCAGCAGTCACAGCCAAGTTTTAATCATTTAATTAACACTTGAAACACACAGCTTCAGGGCAGAGGGAATGGCTTGTTTATATAGTCATTATCAAAGACTCAAAAATTTAAAGAAATATATATATATATATACTTCTCTCTCTAACATTTTTGTGGAAATTAAAAATCAGAGGCTTTTGGTCTCTCCATTTGCACTAGATCAAGCTCATTTACCCCAGAGGACAAAGAAGGGTTGCTTCTAGATCCTCCCTTTGTCCTCTGTCCCACCCAGTGGGGAAATAAAAGATTCTAACTGAGGAAAAGGAGCTTGAGTAACATTTAGAGAAGGGAGGGAATCTGGGCTCCCTCCCACCTCCAGCAGCTCCAAGGCTGCTGCCAGGACCTGGTTTCATGGAGGCACTGGCCTGGCCCTGTTCCCAGGGGCTTGGATCAGGAGCTCTGAGCAGCGCGGTGCTTGACCATCATCTCTCCCCAACTCATGGGGCAGGCACAACACGTACCCAGCAGCAGCTCTCCATTACCCAAAGGGCAAGGGAAGAACACTGGTTTACAGCTCCAGGAAGGAAGCAGTGAGAGGGCCAGAGGAACCTGGGCTCTCCACCACATCCCGTGGTCCCAGCTCGTGCTGGGAGGAGGCCAATCTCCTTGGTGGAAGAGAAACAGCTAATGGCAAGGTTCCTTGCCAGACTCAAGCCTGAGTCACTGTGTAGCCACAGGAGCCGGCGGGGAAGCCAGCTTATCTAGATAGGTGGCACAGGCTGAAAACAGTCCCTGAAACCCCTGGAGGTCAGATCAGTAGCAGAGACTGATTTCTAGGATGGGGGGAAACCACACATCCTGCTCCCTTGGAGCATGGAGTGTCCCCCCCCCCCGCCCCCCCCAATGACTAGGGTAGAGCCTGGAATAGGATGTACCTTTCACTTCCCATGCTTGTCACTCAGTGCCAGCTGCCTCCAGTGGAGCCACCTGTGCTGAAAGGCAGCCGCGCAAAGGCCATGCACAGGGGCGAGGAAAGAAAGGTCAGGGAGGAAATCTGTAGGGCTGGGCCTGGGCCCGCTGCCCAGACAGACTCTCCCTGTGCTGATCTCCCCGCCACCACCTCCTCAGTGCTTCTGCCCAGCTGAAAGGGACACAGCTTTGTCCCTGAAGAGCTATGTCTGCCCACCCCCAACCTGATCAGATGAAACAAGAGACAACTGCCAAGTGACCCCCAAGATGACTCCCTATACTCTTCTGGCCTCTAAGGACAGAGCCTGCGGACCCCCTCCCCTCTGGTTTGTTCTTTCCCCACCCATCTGGGCCCAAGCAACCTCCCACTTCTTGTTCCCTGCATGGAGCACCTAGCATAACTGGAAGGCAGGAGGGTGGTTGGTGCTAAGTTGAGGCACAGGAAGGCTAACCCTTGCTGCACCTTTTGTGCTTTGGAATTCCACAGCCTCGCTCCTGCCTCCAGCCTGTGGGAATGCAATAACGTGCCCACCTCCAAGAACTAAGAAAGGAGCAAACTGGACAAGAGGGAAGGGATGGTCCCAGCTATGGGCTGGCTGCTGGGGATTGACGCTGCCGCCATGTAAACAGGCCCCTGGAATGTGGCTTCATGGGCCCTGGAGGGTGGACATGCAGTCTCCTTTTGAAAGTGCTTTGATTCCAGACTACAGAGTGTGCATGATTTGGACATTAAAAAAAATGAAACCCAAGGAAGGTGTTCTCCCAACTCTGACCTTGGGGCCAGCAGGGGGCGCAGCTGCCCACTCCCACCAGCTACCTCCTTCAAGATGAGGCTGAGGCCAAGACTCAAGTGGCAGCCGCCAGAGGTGACTCCTTCAGGGAAAAGGCATGAGAGCTGGATGACTTGAAGGACAGGGTCAAGACCAGGCTTGCATAAATATTGAAGGCCGTGGAGGTTAAGGCTGCAGGCATCCTCTCTACTAGGCTAAGTCTCTGCCACATCCTCTCATCCTTGGAACTGCTCAGGTCCCTGAGATTGTATTCCTGGGAGGGGTCAGCAGTGCCAATGAGGTGCCTGGTGGTTAGACCAGCTCTTTCTGTGGGTCTGTGGGGGGGAAAAAAAAAAGGAACACTCAGCAAAGGGCCTCCCCACTTGGTTCTGAACACTAAAAGCCAAAGGCACATTCTTACCCCCTCAACTCAGTGACCAGGCTAGCAGCACACTAGACACGTCACAACATTATCGCTGACACTATGATATAGGCGCATTGTCCCACCCGGCATTGAGGCGCGGATGGGTAGACAAAATGGCAAAGCTGGAATGCAAACTCTGTGGTTTTGATAACAAAGCCCCACACAAGAGGGATAACGAGGGAAAGGAGGGGTAGAGTCTAGTCAACACGTGGAGGGCCCACAGGACCCGTTGTAACAGACAACGGGGTGGAGACTGACTGGGGGCAGGGGCGGGGCAAGGGAGAGCAACGGGGGAAAAGTTGGGACAACTGTAATTGAGTAATAAAAATACACAGACACACACAGTATGTGTGAAAAATAACAAAAACCACCCAAAAAAACCAAGCCACACACACCATGCTTCACAGTAGCTCAAGGGTGCCAGTTCACCCTCCCCAGATATCCCGAGACCAGAACAGTCAAAAGGTCCAGGAGCAGCCCCTAATGGCCGACTCCGATACCCAGCCCCATCACCAGCAATGGGACCCGCACTCTGCCGCCGCCCACTGTACCTGAGCCAGGCCGATCCCGCTTCTGCTTCTCCTCCGGGCCCACCAGCTGCATGACACCTCCATTCTCAGCCGGCTCCCCCTTAGTCCTGCCCTCCGCATGAGGGAGCCCATTGGTTGGAGGAATAGTGAGGGGCTCAGAACGAGGAAAGCTGGGAGAGGTGGGTGGGGGCACTCCCACAGAGGGTTTGCGGGCCACAGGCGGGGGAGCCTTCGGTGACTTCTTTGAGGTCTGCGGTGGCCGCTGCTCTGAGATGCTCCGAAGTTCTGCCACCAGATTCCGCTGGAGGTCAGCCTGGTTCTCAGGGGACACAGGCCGCTCCAACTGCAGCTTCTTAGTGCCCTTGGAGAAGATGAAGCTGGCCATCGAGGCGGGGGACTGGGGAGACCGTGGCTCTCCCTCAGGTGGCCCATTGGACTGGGCACTCACAGGATCTTCTTTGGCAGCCAGACTGGAGGCCTTGAGGCGGATGGCAGCGTGCAGCCCCGGGGAGGAGGCAGGTGCTGGACTGGCCCGCCCTGACAGGGCCCTTCGCAGTGGCTTCTGGGGGGCCGATGGCCCCAATGCTGGAGTTGGAGCCACTGTGGGAGCACCCACAGAACGCAGCCGAACCATCTGCAGGAGGGAGGGCGTGACCAGGGGGGCACCGGCCTCCTCTCTGGGAGCCCCATCGCCCTTGCTGCAGCCCACTGGTTCCTTCCGAGGAAGCTGGGCTACGAGCCCTGTGACAGGGCTGTCAGGGAGGGCTGGTGGAGCTGGAGGGTCTGGGGCGCCACGGGGCTGGCTCTGAGAAGAAACGGTCGCTGAGGGCGAAGCAGCCAGAGCGCTCAGAGCAGCTGGAGGGTCTGAAAGGCCTGCAGGCTCAGGGCCAGCCACAGAGAAAAAGGCCTCCTCTGGTGGGGGAAAGTCAGCCATGGACAGGTCCTGCTCCTCAGGGGCGGGAGGCGGGGGTGGGGGCCAGCTGGGATCTTGGAGGGGCTCCTTAGCAGTCTCTGGGGCAGGTTGGGCCTCGTCAACCACCTCTAGCTTCTTATTGGGTGGTGGGGGTGGATGATAAGATGGGGGTGGGGATGGTGGGGGTGACTGGTCTTTGGAGGCAACGGGAGATGCCTGTGGTGGGGCCAGGGATGTCTGCGGGGTGGCAGGGGGCTCGGGACTGGCATCCACGGTAGCAATGGGCCCAGGGACCAGAGCAGGAACAGCTTGGTTAGGATTCTTGGGCTTGGAAGGAGGTGGGGAGAAGGGGGCAAGCACCTTGGGATGAGGAGGTATGACAAACCTGTCACCAAGGGTGGTCGACATCTGTGGACCAGAACGGTCTGAGGGGGCTGGGTCAGAGAAGGAGGAACAGAGAGAGGTGAGGGACGAGGAGACAGAGGCCCCAGGAGACCGGAGGGAAGTGACACGCTCTGGTTTAGGGGGTTGGACCTTGCCTGGGGAAGCAGGTGCCCCTGCTAGACCCTTGGGAGGGAGGGTAGGGGTACCACTTTGGCTCGAGTACCCACTGGAGGGAGAGAGTGTCCGTTCTGGGGAGCGTGGGAGGTGCCGGGAGCCACCTGGAGACAAGCCAGGCACCCAGCTGCCTGCTGCATTGGATGAACAGGGGGCTGCCCCTGTCCCTTCGGACCCACCAGTGGTGGGCGGCCGAGGCAGCTGTGGCTGCTGCTTCCGCTCTGGCTTGGGAGGCAACCCCAAGGGCCCATCAGGGGCTGCTGAGCCCCGCTGACGGAGTGAGTAGGTCCGGCGGGGAGGGGGTGGGGGTCGCTTCAGCTTACGCAGGGACACACTCCTGCTGGACAACTGCCCACTGCTCCGAATACTGACAGTGTCCGAGGCCTCAGCAGTGCTGCCCCCACTGGGAGAGCCCCTCCCGCTGCCCCCCTGGGGCGGGGGTGCCACACTACTGCTAGCTACAGAGCCCTCTGGCCGGCCCTCAGAGCCACCCTTAGAGGACAGGGTGGAGCCGTCAGACACGATGGTGTCAGAGGACTGAGAGTGGCTCCAGGTGTCACTGGAGGAGGACGGGTGGCGGCTGCGGGGCTGTGGGCTGGAGGCCGAGGAGAAGCGGCTCAGGGAGCGGACGGAGGCCGGGCTGGCCGAGAGCAGGCTGCAGCGGCTCAGTGTGCGCAGGCTGCAGCGGCTCAGGGCCACCACATCCACAGTGGGCGGCAGTACAGCGTGTGGGATCAGTTTTGACAAGTAGGTGGCCTGGGGTGAGATGGACATGGCCGGGCTCAGAGGCTCTGGAGGCCCCGCCCCTCCTGTCAATCCAGGCACTGCTAGGGACATGGGCCGGGTAATGGGTGGAGGCTGAGCCCCGGTGGACCGGCCAACAAAGGTGTCATCCCGATAGACGCGGTCGATGTGGCGCTGCAGTATGGCCTCTGCCTTGGGCCCAGCCTCCGCCTCTGCCTCCAGCGTCTGCAGGGACACCCGGACCCCTGCTCCCGAGGCCAGACCTGCTGGGCGGCCATCCACCGTGGGGATTCGTACAGCATCCCGCGGACCAGGGGGCCGAGGAGTGCCTGGTGCTTCGCGCTCACTCCGCAGGCCTGGAATGGACAGAAGGACTTGGGGTCAGCACATGGGTTGCCCAGGGCTCCCCACCTACCACCGCTGCCCCCCTCAACCCAGGGCTCACCGAGTTCCTTCTGCACGTGCTGCGGCAGGCCCAGCACTGTGCTCCGTCGTTCCCGCCGCCGCCGCCCTGACTTCCCAGACGATTTGGAAAATGAGTCATGGGGCCGAAAGGTGGAGCCTGGAGGCCAGTACAAGGGAGAGAAACCATTAGAGCAGGTCTCAGGACATTCTGGAGAATATTAGCAACTCCACAAAAAGAGATTTTCATGGTCAAGTAGGCATGGGCAAAGCTAGAGTAGACAAAGCTACGCACTTCTTTCCTGTAAGACTTCTGGAAGGCTCTCCCACTGACTAGGTCAATAATGATCATTTCCATTTAGTGAACATTTAGTATGTGTTAGCAAGCTAAACACTTGGTATTCGTTCCAATAATATAAGTGCTCTTGTCTTCATTTGTGTAGAACATCTAACAGAAGCTCAGAGAGGTTAAAAGTTGGCCCAAGGTTACACAGCTAATAAGTAGCAGCACCAGGCTCAAACCCAACCCTTAACCATCCTGCTCTGCAGTTAATGTGCATCCTGACTGTCCAAGAGCACATAAGGGACGCTGTTTCCTGAATTCACCGAATCACAGAGCCTTGAGAAACTCCAGACGAGGAGGAAAGCAGGAAGGAAGCTGCAGGTGCTGGGACCCAGACGGTGCCTGCCCACCGCCCGTCCACCCTGTCTAAGAATCCCCGCTGGTGGGCACACACCTTTGCGCTGGATCATCTCGGAGCGGATGGAGAGAGCATCCTCTGCGGTGGAGCTCTCAGCCACGTAGGACGTGGTCTGGCTGCAGAAGGAGATGCTATCTTCATCGGGCCCTGTCCTGGAGGACTGTTGAGGGAAAAAGGCGATCAGGCCCTGGCCTCAGACCAGGACCGCCCCCAGAGGCCTGGGTGGGGCTTACTGTTGCCTCCACAGGGCTCCCCCTTAGAATTTCTGGCTCAGATTGCCCCCAGCATCACCCTGCACTGAGCAGACGCTTCATGGTACAGGAAGGAAACAGATCCAAAAGGGTCTGGAGACATACTTGCCAGAGACCAAGAGGGAGGGAAAAGGAGAGTCAGACTGAACAGAGCGGGGGGCAGGGGGGCCAGGGCTCACCTGGAGGCTCTGGGTGTCTCCACGGTCCCAGCCACCCTTGTTCAGTTTCTGTTTCTCTGGAAGATACCAGAAAGGTGTGTTGGGCTAGGCCTCTCCCCTTGGGAGCTGAGAGGAGCGCTGGACAGGGCAGGAAGGTTACCTTGGTGCTGCAGGGAACGGAGCCCCTCCTGGGCCTGCGTGTGCAGCTCTTCCAGGTGAGGCAGCCGCCCGCTGGGGAAGAAGACATTGTCCTGATGCTCGTCCACTGCAGACCCGGGCCCCTGGCCAGGCCCTACGCTCAGACGTTTGTCACTCTCAGCCTTGGCCGAGCCTAGAGGGATGGGAGAGGAAGAGAAGTGAGGCCCGAAGGACAAGGACACTCGCAGGTCTCCAGGCCGCACACGGCCCCTGCACATGCATGCAATGCCCGCTCAGCCAATCCGCACACAGCCCCACGTCCACATACAAACTACATCCCCAAGCACACACAGATCTGAGCACCCACGCCACACAAGAGGCCCCATACAAAACACCACACCACAGGCCCACAAGCCCGCCGTGTATGCACACAACACCCACAGGCCTCATTAGGTACACAAACAGAGCATCCAAGTACAAACACATCTGTGTGTGCACACTACACACAAGGGGCCCCGACAGAGCACACCCAGCTCCCACGTATACACACAACATCCACAGTCCCCGGTGCAGACATATACAAACAACACCCAAACACACACACAACTGCGTGCCCACACGTCACTCAGGGCCCCACGCAAGACGCCGTGTACCCATACAGCCCAGAGCAGATACACTTCTCTATCTCCAGACCCCAAGCTCCACTTTACGAAAACAAAACAAAACAAAACAAAACAAAACAAAACAAAACAACACCCACCCTTTTCATAGACAGGGTCCAGACAGAGAGACCACAGGACACTAGGAAGCGGTGGGGGTAGCAGGGGTCATAACCAGATTACCAGGGAGTATTGGGAAGGAGGAGCAAAGCAGGGATATGGCCTCTTGGGTCCCCTACTCACCCATGTGGCTGTCCTTTCGTAGAAGAATCAGCAAGGTGGGGGAGAAAGGGGACCCAGGCCCCTACATCCCCCAGAAAGGAAGCTCCAGACTCTCTTGGGAGAACAGTCCCAGGTAGTCCCCTCTCCTGCAGACCACCCCCCCCACCAACCACCACCACCGCGCGCGCGCGCGCGCACGCACGCACACACACACACACACACACACACACACAGAGGAGCCAGGGATCCATTACAAATGATCCTGTTACAGGCCCCGCCCACTGGGAAGTTGGTCATCTAATCCTGGGAATGGGGGACTGTGTCAGCATTTTGTAGCCCCAGCCCCCCTTTAAATGGAACCCACAACACAAGCAAAATAGCTGGGAGGGTCACATGACCTTGGCAGTACCTTGTAGAAGAGCAAGAACAAAACAAGCCCTTTAAAGGGCACACCCACGGGTCAGGGTCTGCCACAGCCAGCTCCAGCCCAGGGAAGCCACAGGAGTCCCACAGGGTCAGAGCAGGAGGTCTCTCGGTGGTCCTTTCGCCTAATCCCAATCTCGATTTTACAAATTGGGAAAAAGGCTCAAGGAGGAAAGGAATTGCCTAAGGTTACCCAACAAATCAGAGTCAAACTACACCAAAGGACTAAACCCCAAGTTCCCAGAGGGAATTCCTGGGTCACACGCAAACTGGGGACACTCTGGCCTCCACGCCTTAATCCAGGACTGAGAGCCGGGTTCCTAGACGTGGACATCCTTCCGTCCCTCCAAACCTTCACCCCCCAGGCCTCTAAACAGAATTCCACTGATCATGCTCCCCAACTTCCAGTGGAACTGCTTTCCCCTCTACTCTGCTCCCCATATTCCTTCCTCCCAGACACACTGCCCAGGGAGGGGGTGCCCTTCCTGTCGGAACTGAGGTATTGGGAAGTACCCAGTAAAGTGTGGGTACTCCTTGGAGGCAGCCTCGCCCCAGGGCTGCAGGCTTCAAGGTCAGAGACACCTGGATCCATCCTCCCAAACACAAGCTGGACCAGACAAAGGGAGCAGCAAAGCAGCTGGACAAAGGCGTGGCAGCAAACAGGGGAGTCTGGCCGCATTACTGGACCTCATCCCCCATCCATTACCCTTCCCAGGCCTAGATCACCCTTTCTGCATCAGGGTCTGGCAAATGGAGGTGTCCGGGATCCCTCTTTTCCCCAAACCCAGCCACATCCACTCACCCTTCTTCTTAAAGAGGCCGAGGAGCGCGGGAAGGTGGCGGCCCAGGAACACCACCATGACGGCGGCCGCTACTCGGACCGTCACTATCCCGACCTCTCCAGAATGCCAGGCGAGGCGGCGCCTTCCCCACAACCCAGCACTAAGGGATGCGGTCCGCCGGCCAGCCCAGCTGTGCTGCGCAGATCCCGGCAGGGAAGGGGGAAGGGCTGCTCCTCAGGTCCTCCTCCCACCTTGGCCACTGGCCCCGCCCCTCCACCGACCCCGCCCCTCAAGTGATGTGCAGGGGCAGGAACCCTCTCAGGCTCACAGAGAGCAGCGGCCAGGGCCTGTGGGTGCTTGGCTCTGGTGGACAGGATGACTAGGAGAGCTGAACATACTCAATTCCAGGGCCAGACCACGAACCCTGTCCCCAAGTCCTTTTCTAAAGAGTCAGGAGCCAAAGCTGAGGCAGGGCTCCCAGCTGCCAGGTGGCAGGTGGAAGAGCCACTAGACTAGACTTGGCATGGTGCCCACCCCAGGCCCTCCTGGCTGGTGAGGGTAATTCCCTGGGGAAGGAGTTCAGAGCGTGGAGCGGCCAGGCAGAAGACCAGAACGCCTGGGGGGATGGCTCCTGCAGGGATGGCCCAGCCATCCATGGGGAGGCCCATGCAGACGTGGCGCCAGCCTAGGACACAGGACTGGGAAGCCAGGGAGCTGCCCAGAGCGGTCACCCTCATGTGTATGTTCAGCCCCACACTTCCCGAAGGACTTTCTTCCCACTTAGGTAACGTGGCAGCAGCAGCCCAGAGAAGCACTGTGAGCTCTCTGAGGTCACAGAGCAGAGACAGGCCTTCAGCACAGACCTCCTGCTCCTCCAGGCCAGGATTCTTCCCACTGGCCGCACTCGACTCAGGGACTCTGCCGATCACCAGGCAGGGAGAACATAATTAGCCAAGAAACAGCTCATAGATGAGGGCAGGAGGGGAGCAGTACTTGGCGGGGAACTCAGGTCCATGTTCAAATCCAGCTCCACCACACACAAGTTGTGACTTCATATAGAAACAAAGCCGATAACTCCTCTTTAGGAGATTATTATATCCATTCATTGGATCAGCAAATACTTCTTAAGCTGGTCCTAGGGGCTGTATCTAATGGAAAACTTTCTCCTGTTCTCCAGTATATCCCCAGTGCCTAAATCAGTGCCCAGGAATACTGTGAGCTCAGTAAATATTTGATGAATACATGAATGAGATGAACTAACAATATAATTTTAGATAGGGAAGACTCGAGAGCTGTGACAGGAAGAGAGTGCCTTCAGGGGCCAGCAAGGAAAGCCTCTCCAAGGAAAGAACATTGGGACCAAGACCTGAAGAATGAGGAGCCAGCCAGCAAAAGCACAGAGCATCCCAGACAGGGCCATCGGCAAGTAGAAAGACCTTGAGGCAGGAGTGGTAGCTTTCCCAGAACAGAGGCCAGTGTGGCTGGAACATGGTGAGCCAGGGAGAGAATGGTGGGAGGTAGAAGGGGAGGGCAGGAGCCAGATCTGGTAGGGCCCCATAGGCCTTGGCAGAGCCTGAACTTCCCCCAGGAGGCTGGTCAGTAAAAATGAAGGTTAAGCTGAGTAATGACCATGTTAAAAAGAGATCCCCCTAGCAACTCCAAAAGGTGTAACGAAGACTGTGGAAGAGAAAGCCTATGAACTATAAAGCGTCGCCCCTGCCCCCCAATCGGCCTGAGGACATCCGTCTCATAGCACCCTTCTCCCCAAGTCACTAGGGATCTAAGAATTCCCAATGGCTCCCATGCTGCAAGCCCCCTCTGCTGCCCCCCTTTGCTGCCCCACCTCTGAGAGACCAGTCAGGTGGCAGATGGCGGAGCCCCTGCCCCCTGGAAAACAAACTTCTGTGGAGCTGGATAGTATATATCTGAAAATCACTGAAATCTAAACAATTCTAAGAAGTTGGCATTTTAATCCCCATTTTACAGATGAGGAAATGGAGGCCAGAAAGTACAAGCATCAGCAAGCTGGTAAATGGCAGCAGGGCAGCTTTTGCACTCAGAACAACTCGACTCCGAAAGCCATCCTCTGTCCACCGTGTCAGCTACAAACCTGATCTCCCCTCTGCAGAAGGGCCAAAGGATCCCATCCCCATAAATTCAAGGTTTCTTTTCCCTCTTTCTCTCTAAGATTTCATTTACTTAGAGAGAAGGGAAGGGAGGGAGAGAAACACTGATGTAAGAGAGAAACATCAATAAATCAGTTGCCTCTTGTACGTGCCCTGACCAGGGACCAAACCCACAACGCAGGCATTTGCCCTGACCGGGAATCGAACTGGCACCAACCAACTGAGCCACACCGATCAAGGCAATTCACATGTTCTTGACCACATACTTTCCTCTTCCCTCTCCCTTAGGCCAGTCCCATCCACCCCTCTCATCAGTCCCACTCGACCAGAAAAGAGCAGTAGACTGACACTTGCGGGGTGATTAATTCGTGCCAGGCACCATGCCAGGTGCTGGTGGAAGGCAAAGTCTCTGCCCTCATGGATCTGACAGCAACAGCCCTTCAAGGCAGGTACTCGAAGATACTCTCCTGGCAACTGGTCATTGGCCTGTGAGGCTCAGAGAGCTAGGTGACTTCCCAAGCTCTGACTGGCTCCAAAACTGGAGCCTTTAACCATACCGTCATCCTCAGCTTCCCCCTAAGCAGGGAAACAAAGGGCTGAGCTCCTACTAGGTCAGGGATAGGAGCACATCAGTTCCTCAAGGTCCCAAGCCCACAGCTGAGAGTCAGGGCCACAGCTGCAAATTCCCAGCCAGATCCAAGGTTCTCACTCTTGATAACGCCTGGTTGCCCCAGCAACACCCCTGCCTTCTCCCACCCACCGCTCAGCCAGAGCCTGAGGCCTCTCTGAGATACCCCAGACACAGGTCTACACATCTGTGGCTTGCTAAGAGAGGGTCTCAGCAACCCGAATCTCAGAGAGAGGGCAGGGACTGCACAGAGAAATCCAGGCCTAGAGAGTGGAGGGACCCTTGCCAAGTGCACACTTAAGAGACTGTGTTCCAGGACCTTCTGCTCCAGGAGTCCAGAGGTGCACCTAAGCCTCCCCTTCTCCTCTACCTGCTTGAAGGAACAGGCTTCTGGATCTGAGAAGACACCTTACTTCCAGACATGCCCCCCCACATATAAGGCACACCAGGAAGCACACATGCAAGTTCACGAGCTTAGATCTGGTCCACCAGAAGAAGTAGGCGGGCACACACCTCCAAAATGTCCCACTGGGCCCAATCCCACAGGTGGGTGCTCTCAGGACCACATCCACAAAGCACAGCTAAGCCCACCAGTCCATGTCCTCTTCACGCAGGAGCTGGACTGCAGACTCACACAGGGCCCTGCCAGGTGGCTGTGTGCGCGTGAAGGTAGGTGCACGTACCCACCACTCTGGGGCTTTCCTGAGCCTGGAGACAGGGCGAAATGAGGGGGGAAGCCCCAGCCCCCAAGGCCATGCGCATGCGTCTGCACTGTCTTGGCAACATCCTCCATGGGTGAGGCCTCAACCTGCCCTATTCCAGAGCAAGGGGTGGGGGTGGCAGCGGCGCACCCACAGCCAGGCAGGCCTGACTCAGAGGACAGGAATGAGGGGGGCGGGCACAACTGCCCAGGTGGCCTCTCTCAGGAACTGGAACCCTCCAGGCTTGACCTTGTCCCCCCTCCACACCCCCCTGCACATTCTGAGTGTGCTGCTGGACAGCCCAGGAGCCAGGACTCAGGGTGTTCGGAGGCTCTAGGTCTCAACCCCCGGCTGTACCGGCGCAAAAACCAAAGCCCAAGGGGGCTGGGCTGCCCCATGGGAAGAGAACCCAGAGCATCTGCAGATTTCATTCTTTCAGAGGCAAGACAAAGAGAACTGAATATAACAAAAACTTTCAGGTGGAGACACATTTACACTTCTCAAAACACTTTCTCTCTAGTCTTGTACACACCTAACAAGAAACCTGAAAGGCGCTTGTGACACTCCCTGTTTACAAAGGAACAAGAGGAGACACCAGGGAAAGTGACTTGCTCAAGGTCACCCAACCAGGAAGTGGCCCAGCCCACGGTTGAACTTGGGTCTCACTTCAAAGGCCTAAGCCCTAAGTCTGAAGGAGGGCTGGGGGGCTGCAGCCTGGGTCCTTGCCCAAAGAGGGAAGGCTCTGCACCCCACCTCTGCTGAAGGGGAATCCCCCTCCTTCTTTCACTCAGTGGGAAGCCCCACCCAGCAGAGGCAGAGCGGACAGGCCGGTTCTAAGATAAATATTGGGGGGCAGGGAGTGCCCTGGACAGGGAGGAGAGGATCCCATCCCAAAGGTGCCTAGAGGAACGGCAGTAATGCATGGAGGAATTAGCTACAATAATATTAATAAATGTCATAATGAGTTTCCGAGTCAGTGTCTGCTCCCAACAATGATATAATAATCTCTTTCAGTAAGGGAGCAATTCTGAGTTTCCAAAGCCCTTTCCTTTGTTCCTTCAAGGCACGCTTATCCTCCTATAAATGCCAGAGAGGCCAATATCAGCCACCATGAAGCCAGGGGAGGAAAAGGGTGGGAGTCAGAGGTCTGGATTCCAGGCCTTGGACAAATTAACCAGTCTCTCTGGGCCTCAGTCTCCTCATCTGTAAAGTGGGACTAACCCACCTCACATAGTGCCTGGGAAAGTTAATTCCTCTGAGTGTGGGGTAGGTAAGGGGCCCTCTCAGGCCCTTACAACACAAAGATAATAAACTAGCAGTTACAGAGTGTCAATTCGCTGAGATACACATGGTCTCTGACACCACAGAGGCACTCCCCGAGGGTCAGTGACTTGCCCAAGGTCACACAGCCTGTAATGGCAGAGTCAAGATGTGAGCCCTCTGACTGGCTGAAAAATCACGTTCTCACGCCACCAAAGGCTTCCTCTCCCACCCACTTCCAGAGCCCTCTTCGAATCTCAAGTGGACTTAAGGACCATTAAGATAAGGTTTGATAAGGGACACTTAACATAAGCTCCCTACCAGGTCCTCAGTGCCTTAGCCCCATCTGACAGCCCTGACCCCCCTGTTTGGGAGGGAAGGGAATTTGAGCCCAGACCAGATATCCCCCCTGCCCTGGGAGCCAGGAGTCCTAGGTTTGAACTCGCACCGCCCCTCGGCTGCAGCATGATCCTGGGCCAGGCTCTGGCCTTTTCAGGGCCTCATTTTTTTCAGCTGTGAGGTGAGAGGGCTGGAAAAATGCTTTCTCAAGAGCCTGCAGTAGGTATGGCTTTGCTCCTAGAAGGAAGGCAGTGGTCCCTCACTTTGAGTCAGGGCCTGGGGCAGCAAGGGAGCTCAGCTAATCTCAGATCCCTCAGACCGGAGGGGGAAGCCCAAGGCTCTCACATGCAAGTTCAGACAGATAGCTGGTCACAAGTCTCCCCGCACCAAAGGGGAGGAGACAGGGAGAAGCTGGGTAGAGCCGTGGGGGTCAGGAGGAGCAAGCCATCTCCTAGCTGAGGGACCTACCAAAGACCCCTGGTGCCCGCAGTCCAGCGGCAGGGATGAAAAGAATTTCAGGTGGTCTAACCCCACCAAAGACTTAGCCCTCCCCTCAGTCTCATCTGCAAGATGGGGATGATAAACCCAATCAAGAGGAGGGCCACGCGGAAACCTGACAGGATAATGCATGGGACCAGGAGGCCAGTGGGAGTTGGAGGAAGTTCCCTGGGCTCCTCCAACAATCCCCCAAACTGCCCAGGACCAAGTGCCCCACAGCCCGAGGAGGTAAGGAGAGTCTTGGACCAGACAATTCCAGCAGGTTACAGAGTCTTTCCAGCAGTGAGGAGGCCTCGCCCCTCCACCCTCTCTCTCACTCTTCCCCAGGGTCCAAGGGCCTTTGATCCATGGGAGCAATCCTTCCTGGAATCCCTCCCACTTTCCACCTGCTCCCTCTCTGAGCCCTAGGGGATTCCATGCTTAGTCCTGAACTCTCTCCCCTCCCTCACGGTGCTCCTTCCACCTATGTTCCTCAGAGTCCAAACTCCCCGGGGCCTCAGGCTTTCTAGGTCCAGAGGACTTGCAGGCCCCTCAACCATAAGAAGAAACCCATCTATCCCTAAATAGACTGAAGATACAAGCTGTAGAATCTGACAGGCTTGGGTTTGAACCATGATTCAGCCACCTCCTTGTTGAATGGCTTTGGGAAAGTGACTTTACTTCTCTCAGATCCACCTTCCTCATCTGTAAAATGGGGAGAATAACAGCTTCTAGCTTATAAACTTCCTCATCTGAAAAGTGGGGAGAAGAACAGCTTTTAGCTTGAGGACAAATGAATCGATATAAACGTTTAGCATAGACTTATCTTTGTGTTATTATTTCTGCCACAAGCCCCTAGCCAAGCAGTCGTCTCTGGCCCGTACTCCCCACATCTGATCAATCTCAGGTCCTAGCACTCCCGTCACCTCCTCTGCAGTGTCTCTGCAGCTGCCACTCCTCTCCATTCCCACAGCCCCCACCCTGTCCCTAACCCTCACCTCATCACCTCTCCCCTGGATTACTGCAACAGCTCCGACTGCTCTCTCTAGCTTCCACTCTTACCACCCCACCCGCCAACCTGCCCTGCCTTGTACTTGCCTGTACACAGAGCCATCTTCCTCACACACGGCTTTCACAGGCTCCTCCCTTGCTCAAACACCTTCACTGGCTCCCTATGGCCTGTAGACTCCAGCCCTCTCTGTTTGCCTTGCCTTCTCTCTTTTCCCTCATCCTCTCACAGACTAATCAAATGGCCATCCCTGGGCCTGAGACAGCAGAGGCTGAGGCCAGGGAGGCCTCAGAATCCCCAGCAGAAGTAAAACCAAAAGGACTGAAGTTTGCATTCACAATGGAACTTCTCCCAGGCACAAGGAAAGAGCCTCAGCTACTTTCCTCTCCAATCTCCACGCTCAGTCTCAACTCCATACCTTTGCATACAACTACGCCCCAGAGAAGAAATGTATCTCATTTATCAACAATTCAGTGCTCATTTCAACCCTGCAGTTACTTCGAAGACCATATTAAGACCATCTCCCTAGTTTTTGAAAACTGACCCTAACCCAAAAGCTTTCTGGTATGTGGCCTAGAATACTCCCCAGCCCCCACGTTTACTTCTCTGTTGCCTTGACATTGCATTGGCTTTGGAGGAACACCTTGAAGCCTGGTTGACCCCTGAGTTACCACAGGAACCGGAAGAGCAGGCTGCTAGGAGCCCCTGGCCTCTTCCTTCAGGGCCAGCGGGCGGCAAACTGTAAACACAGCCCTCTTAATCTCTCTCCCCACCACAAATGGTCACAAGTCTGGACCGACAGTTGGTTCTCAGGAAACCATCAGTTTAGAGTGGCCATAAAATGGCAGATGAAGACCCCCAGCCCCACCCACTCCATGCAGATCCCAAAAGGAGAGACAGGTGGGCAGAGAGACTGGATTTCAGGAGTGCTGGGACAGGGAGTGTCCTGGAAAGTCCTGGAGGCTCTCATCAACCCACCTTCTGAGGAATCCTCAGAGAGCCTACCAAACTTAACCCTCTTCCTACTGTTATTTTGATTATCATGATTAGTCTTCAAACCACAGCAGGCAAATGACCTTGGACAAGTCCATCTTCTCTAGACCTCGGTCTCTTCATCCATGAAATGGCTAGCCACACTGTAAGGGTCCCAAGAAGTCACCTAAGCTAAGCCCCCCCCCTATAGACACCACCATAGGAGCCAGGTAGGTCCAGAGAAGTGAAAGCAATCTGCTCAAGGTCACTACAGCCCATACCACAGCCACACTGAGAACCCAGACCCCCAATTCCCAGCCCAGGCTCTTTTCATGGCCCCCTGCATAGAGGGATGAGATCACCAGGTTCAGTTCAGAACCTCTAAGAATGTGGGCCATCCTGGGAAATCATGGGTGGATTTTCCCACCACAGCAGAGAAGGCTCCCTACCCCACCCACCCCCTTGGGGATTTCTCACTCCCAATGGGGATTCTCTCACTCCCAAAGACCAGCTGATACCCACCTCTGTTGGAAACCCCTTATCTTCCTGGGAGATTGGCGGGGCAGTGAATCCACTGTTCCACCCCTACCCCATCTCTAGATTCACCAGGTGGAGGAACTAGGCACCCTAAGCAGCTCCTCCTCTGGCACCCCTTGGGACTCTGGGGGACACCCTGAACTGCCCCACCTTCTGGGGGAAACCAGGAATCCCACCTCCCAGCTCTGGGGTGGGAGGCCTTCCCCATTCTTCCCTCCTCCCCCCAACTTGGACGCTGGAATGTGACCCGAGGAGGGATCCGGCAGCACGCCGGGAAAGGCTGTGTTCCAGCTCGGTGGCTGCACTGAAAGGGGGGAGATGCGGCAGAGACCACAGGGACAGCGGGTGGGGGTAGGGGGCCTGAAAGGCTGCGATGATGCAAGTGGGGGTGGGGAGGGAGCCCAAAGAACCAGTCCGACTCCCGATTGCGCCAGATGGATGTGGCCCTCCCCTGGTTTCCTGCTTCTCCCCTTCACCTTTGTCTCCCCTCCCTCCAGCAAACTTTCAGCCTGTTGGGGGCTAAAGCCTGGAAAACAAGAGAGTGTGAGTGTGTGTGTGTGTGTGTGTATCACGCAAGTGCCTTAGGGTCTGTTTTAATCCTGAGTGTGAGTTTGGTTGGTTGTGCTGTTTGTAACCTGTGTGTACATCTGTGTCCCTAACATGCTGGGCAACTGTATCTACATGACTAATGTGTGTGTACGACTGTGGGTCTGAATCTGTGCGTGTGATGTAGTTCGTGTGGCTGTGCAAATCGTACACATAGGTATATGTGTCTGTCTCAGGATCTGTGCGTCCTACAGCGATGGTGTGGGTGTAAACGTCTATGTGATTTTATGTCTGCATGTCCATACATCTGAGTGGGTGTTGTGTATCTAAATTGTGAACATGTACATGTGCCTGCCCGTGGGTATTCGTGTGTACATGTGTCTCTGTATGCATGTGAGCAATCAGGTTTCTACGTGGGGAATACCCGACCCCCCCACTCACACCCGCCAAGCCCCGGGAGGGGGCAGCAGCGGTGGCGGCTGCTGCAGCAGAGAGACCCTCCTCCCTGCCTGCCCCGCCCCCACCCCCGGCCCCGGCCCCTACCTGCCGGCCGCTTCGCCAACCGCCCGAACCGCCAGAAGCTGCGGGCCCGGGGGCCGCTGGGGGCCTTCCTCTTGTGGTGTGAGTTGCCCATGGCGGGCACGGGAGCCAGCACAGGAAACCTAGCGCAGCTCAACCAGCCGGGCCTCCGGGCCCGCAGCCCCGGGAGGCAAGCAGAGAGACGCGCGCGGGCGGCCACCGCAGGCGCCCCCAGCCCCAGCTCGGCCACGCCCCCAGGCTCTGCGGCCAATGGCCGGACCAGGGGCGGTGCAGGCGGAGGGGTGGGGCATTGAGCAGCCCATAGGCTCCGCCCCCAAGGACCTGGGAGACCAGCTGAGCCACCCCGCCCAGAGCGCTCTGGGAAAGGCATGGCCTGTCCAGGTGAGGCAGGCAGGTAGCTCGCTCTCCCAGCCCAGAGGCCGCCATTCTGAGGACTGCAGTGGAAGGGAGATAACTAGGAACGGGCTCCAGAACCCTCCTGCTGCTGAGGTCCAACAAACATCACAGGAGTATGTGTGTACAAATGTATCAATCTGACTGTATTTCTGTAGTAATGGTGTTCAAAATAATAGTAGTACCCTTTTACAATAGTGTGTACTATGTGCCAGGCACTGTGTAACCGCTTTCATGCATTACTTCATTTCAATCACAAAACAATTATGTAAGGTAAGTACTTTTATCATTCCCATTTTACAGACGGGGAAATTGAGGTTCCATGAAGTCAACTGACTAGTCCAGAGTCAAACAGCATTAAGCTACAGAGCTAGGACTGTCACGCTGCCCCTCCCCTCTGTGTCCTCACAAGCACCCTTGTGCCCAGACTGACTCCAATGCCCACTCTCTGTGCTACTGCTCCTCCAATTTATGCTTCTGCATGACCTTGAAGAAAAACATAGTAATTGGGAATTTGTAACTGTGTGCTTGAACATGGCTGTGCAGTTGTATACCTGTGTACATACCTGTGACCCTGAACATACAGTTTCTTCTCTATGTAATCATCTATATGTGACTATTTGCCTATATTAATATCATTTAGTCAGTTTCCAAATGTTCAGATATGTACTTTTGTGCCTCTGCCTATGTAATTGTGACTGTCTCTCTCAAGGCGGCTGGAATCATGGGTTTTATGTATTTGAGTGGGTAACAACCTGCCTATGTACATGTCAGTGTAAGTATGTTTATCTATAAATTGTGTGATTGCATGTGCTTTTGTGTATCAGTATGATGATGCAAGTATGTTTACTGAGTGTGTGCCCATATCTACATTTGTGTGTGCGTGTACATTTAAGTAATGGAGAGTATAGTAGGTAGACATACATGAAACTACCCATGTCCGTGTGCATCTTCCCTTATACAAGTCTTTCTTTTTCAACCCCAGGCCAAGCTATCATGCCTTCCAGGCTGTCACGCTGCCCCTTCCCTCTGTGTCCTCACAAGCACCCTTGTGTCCAGGGACTTTCCCAGAGCCCCACAGCCTGGGAAATGCCTCTCCTTTACGATCACTCTGCCCTGTCTCTCCAACTAGGGACAACATGGTGCAGGAGACGGAACACTGGGCTGGGAGTCCAGAGCCCTCAGTTCTAATCCCAAATGGCTCATCCTTTCTGCCACCTGGGCAAGCCCATCCACTATACCACGCTGCCTCTTATGCCCAGATTCCAGAACACCCTGTCCCTTCTCTGCAAAATGGGAAAGTCAAAGATGTTCTCCCATCCTCCCCTGATGCCCATCTCTCATTAAGAGTCCAAGGCGGACAACAGCGCAATCTCTGAGGGGTTGTGTTTTACTCATCCATTCAGAAAATACTCCCTGAGCATTCACTGCATAGCAAACTGTATGCACAGGACTCCCTGCTGGGCACAAGGAAGAAGGTCCTAGTGTTTTAGCTGGAAGAGATCTCAGAGATCTGCTAGCCCAATTCCTTTAACTTACAGGCAGGGAAACTGAGGCCCATAAGGGAAAAGGTAGTATGGGGGAGCAGGAACTGAGTGAGGGCAGATAAGCAAAGAGTCTTGAAGGGTGCCTGCGGAGCAGGTGCCTTGGCTTTCACAGGAGGCCGTGTAGGAGCTGCCCACACCCACCAGTTCAACCTCCTCTCCAACCGCACCCCTCTCCTTTTCAGAACTCCAGCTACACAAAGCTGCTTGCCACTCGCCAGGACACACCTCCGGGTCTTCACACATCTCCTTTCTCTTCCTCCTTTTCCTGGAAGATTCCTCGTTATTCTCAAGGCCCTGCTCCGCAGTCTACTCCTCCGTACAGTTTTCCTTGCACGTTCTCCTCCCCCAGCTCAGTGCCCTGTGCTCCTACAGGCATTCGTGCTGCCCGCTGATATAAACCTGATCATAGCTCAGGACTCCCCAGCACTTGTCTCAACCAGAAAACAAGTCCCTCAAGGGCAGTGACGGCCTCGCTTCTCTCAGTAACACCAGGCTCAGCCTGGCATCTGCAACACAGTAGGTGTGCCATGCATGCTGAACAGAAACTGGTGGAGGTGGAGATGGTGGGGCTTGCATACTGGTGGAGGTGGTGATGCTGGCAATTAAGTACCGGTGGAGGTGAGGAGGTGCGGGCAGAAGAGTCCAGGACACTCTCCCAGCCTTACATACTTCCACAACAAAGGCTGTGCTTGCTCCTCAGCCAAGAGCATGGGAAGAAGTAGGTGGTATGGAAGGAGTGTGCACCAGAACTCCTGGAAGCCCAACACTCAGCCTGAGTGCCCGTGACCCTCTCAGAGAATGGTGGGGAAGGCCTCCCCTGGCGAAAGGCCTGAAGGAGAGGGTGTCCTAAGCAGACGGGAGGCCCTACTTAGAGCAGACCCCACCAGGAGCCTCCTGGGAATCATGAACTTTGCTGGAAGATTTGGGGTTTAAACCTCTTTGCAAGCTACCTCCCATCCATACCAAGCACAGAGCTGGGCACCTGGTGAGTGTAGCTGACGGCCTTTGATGAACGGGCCCTGAGGACAGCAGACACAAGAGCATAGACCGCAGTGGAATGTAATAAATGGGGAGGCGGACAGTGATTTTCCCCTTCTGCCCAAGGAATCTGTTTCCACCTGCTTCCTTCCCCAAGTGAGCCAAAGGGCTAGAGGTGGCCATAGGGTCTGCGGATGGATGGGAGAGGTATGCATACCTGCCCTCCCCACCTACCATGTTCACCGTGGCCCACATAATAGACAATGCCTCCTCTCATTAGTCTTCAGCAACGTCTGACAGGCCAGGAGCAGCTGAGACAGCTTTTAGGGTTCGGGAGAGGGGGATTTTCAAAGGGCAGGTGGGTGAGGGGAGGCTCAGTGTAGATTTTTCTGGCCACAGGATTTAGCCATCCCAGTTCAGCAAACCTTGCTGGCAGCCTTGATTCAGGGGCAGGAGAGGAAGAGAATAGTGGGGGGCGGGGCCCCCACCTGGGGATTTCCAGGAGAATGTTGGGATGTGTGCCATGGATGCAGGTTCAGGGCCTCCACAAGGAGGGAGAGGCAACTGGAACCACCCGGCCCCAGAAGGTGTCGGAGGTAAGAGAGAGAATGGCGGCCTTCTTGGCCTCAGCTTCCTGTTCATCTTATCCCACCCCTGCAGGAGGTGCCTCTCTGGGGCGGGATTTTCCACATGAGATCTGACACAGGAGTGGGAAAGCTGAGGTGAGCCTGGCACGTGTGGGCCCCTTTTGAACTTCTAATGCTGGCTGGCTGTGACCTTGAGCGGGCCACTTCCTCCTCTCGGCCTCAGCGTCCCACCTGCATGTGCCATGAGGGCTCCCTGTGACATCTCGGGCCATCAATTCTGAGCATCTAGGATCTGGAGATGCTCATACACTGCGGCCCATATCAGATCCCCTGCCTGTCACCCAAAGCCACTTAGTGCCAGGCCCTGTGCTGGGCAGAGGGAAAAAGACAGTCACTGCAGCTCCTGCCCTCAGGGTGTTCAAACAGTGAGGTACGGTGACTTCTGGACCCCACGGGGCCCAGACAGCCAGCTGGTCCCAGTCCCTGGCAGGCGCCCCACCTGATCCAGTGTCGGACATCCCTCAACCACACTTCTCATCCTTCCATTTGAGTTCACGTGTCACCTCCTAAGGGAAGCCATCCCCGATCTCCCCCTGGGATCACTGTGCTCCCTCTTTTATCACATTTTTTGACCCTTAATTGCCTCCTTGATCTTGGTTCCTGCCCCCCGCTCAAATTGTGAGGTTCATAAGGACTGGGACCTTGTCTCTCATTCATCCTCCCAAGAGAGTGGCTTATAGTAGGTACTTATACCTAATATTAAATATTGAATAAGTATTTGTGAAATACACTAGTGGGGCTCCCTCTCCTGTCTGGACCCACGGCAGACAACACGCATCCCTTCACAGGGGCCTGTGGGAAATGAGCCCAGACTCCTCTATGGAAGTCACTGCCCCACTGAATGACACGCAGGCCCTTTCCTCAACGGGGAGACGTGGCATTATAAGACTGTACTCTCCTCCTCCACCTTCCTTTGACATCCAGCCTCCTGGGTCCCCATGACTTGTCCATAACCAAAGGGAGGCGCTCCTCTTCTGGATGTAGTTCCCACCCCTCTATCCCCGGCCCCTACCAGCTTGCTCCTTCAGCCCATTCTCAAACCCACAGAATTCTAGATCTAAAAGGGTTCTCAGAGGCCATAAAAACCCTATCTTTGTCAAGCATGTCTGGCCCAGAGTGGGGCAGGATTGCCCAGGTCATGTGGCAGAGCAGACCGCAACCTCAGGAGTCTCTCCACAACCCCACGCCAAGGGCAGTTCTCCCCGAGTGAGTGGCCAAAGTTCCTCCGGTTAAATCCGCTGGACCTGGCGGGATTCTCACTACAGGTATAGGAGCCACCCACACGGCCTCCCCCCAGCCACTGCCCATTCCCCAGGAGAAGCCTTTGGGAGGGCTACAAACTCCTTTCCCCAAAGCTGGTCCTAAGATGCTACAAACGGTTATTCCTCTCCAGGGTCAGAAACACATGCAGCCTCATACGGATTTGTTAGGAGAGTGTAGCATCTGGTAGCAGACTGAGTGCTTCTGTCACTGCCATGCTGCGAACATCACTTCCACGCAGGTGGGGACCTAGCCTGCCTTGGCCAGGTATTCACAGTACCCTGAGCAGAGCTAAACACTACACAGTGAAGAATGTGTCTTTTTCAGATGAATGAAGCCGAGTGATCTTGATCAACTTACTTTCCCCTCTGGGCCTATTTCTTCACCTATAAATGGTAATCAATGCCTATCTCCCGGGTTGTTCTGAGGACAGGGAAAACGCTCACAAAAATGCCTAGCCAGGGCCTGGCACATAGAAACTTCATGTTACTTCTCTTTAAATTACCCAGCTCCCTGTCCTTCTTCCACACCCTGCTCACCTCCTCCTGAAAGCCTCCCCTGATTATTGGGCTCCAGCCCTGGCATCTGGCCCAGAAACACTTCCTTCCCACACACATTTGTCTAGAGACCAAATGACATTTCTGGAAAATATGGGTCCCTGTTTGTTTGCCTTTTCTTCTGCCTGCACCCTCCTGTTGGACAAAGGTAAGACTCCACCTTCTGTGGGTTCTCCATAACCATCACCACCCCCAGTATGTGAGGTGTAACCACGTGAGTTCTTTTCCAAACATGCATCAGGATGAACTTAGCTAACACCAAGAACCTGCTACTGTCTGAACTACACTCTACAATTCAAAGCACTTAGTCTGTTATCTAATTTGATCCTTGAAACAGCCCTGTAGAGCCAGGATTTAATGTCTCAGTTTTACAGATAAAGAAACTGAGGCTTGGAGGGGTTAATAACCTGCCGGTGTCTTGGTGTCTTGTGGCCTGAGGGGCGCAGACCAAGGCAGCAGAATTATCCAATCAGTCCCAGAGCCCATCCTTTCAGACTGGGTCCTTAAATCACAGGTAATTAAACTTAAAAACACAATGATAGCAATCCCTTGCATGTCTATGGTGACTTCACTTTCATATAATTTTCACGTCCTCTCTTGTGAGAATCTTGGAGAAACAGAAAGGTTATAGATCCATCAAGGCAATGTCCCCTCTCTTTCCAGAGACAGCAATGGACTCAGTGAGGCCACAGAGAAGTTGCTTGCCCAATGTCACGGGGCCTACTGTAACCCGCTGGGCCAGAACTTGAACTCTCATTTGCCCGACTCTTCCTACTCTATCACATTCCCTCGCTTCTCTCTGGGCCTTTCCCATCTGTAGAATGGGTTGGGTGAGAAGACCTTCAAGCCTTACCCACTGGTCCGTGTCCTTGGGAGCATTACGTGAACAGTACCAGTTTGGGAGGCAGGTGATTTAAGTTCAAACGCCAGTTTAGGTCAGAAATTTTTCAACCTTTTCATCTCATGGCACACATAAACTAATTACTAAAATTCTGTGGCACATCAGCCCTGGCTGGTGTAGCTCAGTGGATTGAGCACAGGCCTGTGAATCAAACGGTTGCTGGTTCAATTTCCAGTTAGGGCACATGCCTGGGTTGTGGGCCAGGTCCCCAGTGAGGGGGGTGCATGAGAGGCAACCACACATTAATGTTTCCCTCTCCTTCTCCTTCCCTTCCCCTCTCTCTGAGTAAATAAATAAAATCTTAAAAAGAAAACTTCTGTGGCACATCAGAAACTACATTTTTTGCCTATCTAAGAAGAAAAGGTATAATTTTGATTCAGTCACACCAGAAAGCTATTGCTGTGTTGGCTGTTGCCATTTTTTTTATTTGGCAACCTAAGGGAAAAGAGGTCAGTGCCCCTGACTAAATAGTCAGGTATTGCATGTTTTTGAAATTCTTGCGACACGCCGGTTGAAAATCACTGGTTTAGGCAAATCACTCACTCACGGTCCCTGGGCCTCAATTTTTTCAAATGGGTTCAAAGGAGATCATGGATACAGGGCTCCTGGCACATTCAGAATAATCAATAAATGTCAGATTTCCTCTCTTTTCTTTATAAGTCTGTGCAGGGCTTTGAGGGGAGCAGAGGGATTCCGGAAGACAGGTGCTCAAAGTTCTCTGCCAAACTCAGTCTTCCCATCCTACAGTAGGGGACCCAGGTTAGGGGAGCCGAGAGCTGCATCTCTGGGTCTTTGGTTCAGAGAACGGGACAGGGGACATAAAGGCCTTTCCAGCAAAAGCAACCTCTCAGGAATTTTCTGTGTACCTCTCCTTCCCATCTCCCCCAATCTCCATTTGAACATTTTCCTAAGAAAGAGTTAAACCTTCTTTGGGCTTCCCCTTCCGGACCAGCGGTGCCAGTGGAGATTAGAGAGATCGGATTTATTTCTCTTAATAAACAGAAAAGAAGCAAAGCCAGGCAGGTGACAAGGAAACGACTGAATAATAGGAGGTTGGAGCAAAAGGGAGCAGGACTTGCTCCAGTTGTACCTGGGGCCACCCCCAGACCTGAGGAAACAACAGCCAGGGGCAGGGGAGGTGTTTCCTACACGTGGGCTCAAATCAGGCTGACCTGCTGCCCAGGAAGCCCGGTGCTACCTGATACCAAAGCACAAGACAAGGGGAGGCCTGACCACTGACCCAATGACCTCTAACCCAGGCTGTTGGAGCAGAGACCCACTGGTTGGCTTTTCTAGCCTCTGCCTCCAGGCTGGTCCATTGTTGCGGGGCGCACCACCAGCCCCCAATCTCCAACCCTGACGGTCTCACCGCAATCCATCCTGTTGCAGTTCTGACCCAACCCTTCCTGAGTGAGACAGGGAAGACTTCAGATGGAATCCCAGCGGGGCAGCCCTGGAACCGTTGGGACTGCAGAGCCCTGGGAAACACCCCTCACCAAATCCTCCCTCAGAACCTCGCCCACCATCCCAGTCCCAGCACTCTGACTTCCATTTGTGGCAGGGCAGCAGGGGAGCAACGCCCTTATCCAAAAGGGAGATCAGGTCGGATGCCACCACACAAGAGACTTTTCACCCTCTTCCTGATTCCTGAAGTGTTCCTTTAATTCTCCTCCAGAGGAGATGGCTGAAGGACACGGGGAGGGTAAATACAGGCAGAATGGGATGGGCCGAACACACTGCCATTTCCTCACCTCCGGTTCAACAGCAGAAGCCAAGTAAAGGTAGACTTCGGAGCACAGCAAGCCCCAAGGGAGCCCCACCCTCTTGCAGAGACTCCGGCCCTCCCCCTCAAATGAAAGACAAAAACAGAGGGAGAAATGAGGGAAGAGCCAAGCAAGTGGCTGAAAGAGAAGTGACCCCAGCAGGGATGGGCCAGGTCAGCCTCCCCTTGGGCTGCCCATCCATGGAGTCGGAGGAAGCCCAGAGACAGAGAATGAGCGATTGTATTTTAAGCACACACCCTGGCTCGATACAGCCTCTCAATTAACTTGGGCCTCAGTTTCCCCCATCTGTAAGCACACGTCCAACACAGGCATGTTTCTAACAGGGGTGGGGGGAGGAGTGAAGGGGAGGGGTAGATGGTTCACACGGGTGAGCTCACCACCCCAGGAGGTGGATGTTCGAGTTCTGGCCCAGGTGAGTGGTGAGAGCGACCAGGTGGGAAAAGCTAACACTGTTAGATTTTTTTAAGTCTTTATTTGATTTGATTGATTGATTTGAGAGAGAGAAGGAGGGAGGAAGGGAGAGAAAGAGAGAGAAACACTGATTTATTGTTCCACTTATTTTTGCATTCATTGTTTGCTTCTTATGTGTACCCTGACCAGAGGTCGAACCCACAACCTTGGTTTATGGAGACAAAGCTCTAAATAACTGAGCGGCCCTGCTAGGCAATGCTGTTCGCTTTTAAAAACCTAAAACATATGGGGCTGGAAACCCAGATCCACCTAGTCAGCTGAAACACCTTTTGAAAGCAGGTGACCTTCCAGACCCAGAGGGACCCCCTCAACACCACCACAGGGCCACTAGCCTCTCCCATTGGCCCCAGGCCAGATTCAATCTCTGACCCCCTGACTCAGCAGAGGGCAGAATCTGGGTGAGCCTAGGGGATGGGGGATTGCCTTACCGTCCCAAGAGCCAGACTGCCAGCACTTCCTGCTTAGGCCAGGGATCCCAGATCTAGCCCAGGGGCCCCCCATTCCTTAATGTAGCGTGTAGGCTGAATGTAGGAAAAGCTGAGGGTCGGCAGAGAACGGGGTTGCTTGGGCTGAGTCTTGGGCCTTTCCACCTCCCCAACACCAACGCCCAGCCTCACCCCCTTCCAACAGCCGCGGACCCCCAGCGGAGCCACCCTGGCCGCAACCTGGGCGCCGCCCAGCAATCAGCCCAGGTGCCCGGCGCCTTACCTCGGCCTTTGCCCTTGGCCCTCCTGGCCTTGTCGTCCGCCTTCTTGGCCCGGGGGGCGGCCGGATCGGCGCTCTCAGCCCCCGCCGCCTTCTTCTTGCGCCGCTTGCCCCGCAGCCAGTTGAAGGCGCGGCGGAAGCCGGACGTGCCCGAGCGGGACTTCTTCTTGCGCGGGGGGTCTCCCGGGCCCCCAGGCTCATCCGCCGCAGGTGCGGCGGGGGGCGCGCGGGCCGCCATGGTGCAGCGGGGGGACCTGGCGGCGGGGTCAGGCCCCCTGCGGCGGGGCGCCCATGCGTGGGTCGGGCGGCCGGCTACCGCGGGAGACGCGCCCCGAGAAAAGTTTGGGCGGCGGAGGCCGAGCAAGCCAGGAGCTAGCGGCAGGAGGGGCCGACCCGCAGCGGGCGGGGCGCGGCGCGGGGGACGCCCGGAGGGACTGAGCCCGGAGAGGGAGCGGCCGCGGAGTGGGAGCGGCGCTGCCGGCTGCCCCTCCCCGCCGCCCCGGCCTGGGCGCTGCGGGGCTGGAGGAGGGCGAGGCTCGGGGCCGAGAGACGGCGGCCCAGAGTCCCCGGAGTGCGCGGACTGCCCGGGACCGAGAAGGCGGGGTCGCGGGGAGGGTCCGGAGGGGCGGTACTGAGGTTCTGTCCCCGCGGGGCCACTGAAGGGTGTTCGGTTCTCTAAAGGGAGGCACTAGCGGTGGTTGTAGGATTTGGGGGCGGGGGGAGGTACTCAGGGAAAGGGGAGGAGAAATGCTGGGGCTGGACCCCAGAGAGCTTGGTGTTCTGTGTTTGGTCTAGAAAGAGATGGGAGATTCTGGAATTTTTTACCTGGAATAAGGGAATTCTGAGAATTCTTTCTAGGACCCGGACAGTATTGAAAGTTTTGCTCTACAGACTGAGGATTCAGAAGCACCTGAGATCACTTTACTCCCTTCCCTTCCCTCATTTCATCTTCCCCCAGCTTCCTACTGTCCTCGATGTGGAGCTGGGACCCAAGCCTCTGGAGTGAACAATGCCTCAGTTTACCCCACTGCTAGGCTGTGAGGCCCCAAGGTACCCCTGCCTGGGTCTGGATTTCCCACTAAGATGCTCAAAACTGATTAGGGCTGATCTAGGGCTTCATAAACTCCCAACTTATAAAGTGCTTTAAGGTCCTCTGCAGGTGAGAAGTGACTGAGGAAACTGGTAGGGAATTATGAAAAGGCTGTGCTCATTACCTCCAGGCCTCTGGCCCTTTATTATAGCTGACCAAGCTCTTTTATATCTTTTAATCCCACAACAGGCCCTGACAGGGTAGCTCAGGCGGTCAGAGCGTTGTCCCAATGCGCTAAGGTTGCACTGAATGCATAAATTAGTGGAACAACAAAATCTCAATCTCTCTCTCACCCCACCCTCAAATCAATCACTAAATATTTTCAAAAAATAATCCCACAACAAGCTAAGAGGGAAGCAGAACAGGGAGCGTTATCCCCAGAGTACAAAAGGGAAACTGAAGCCAGGAGGGAACAGTGATTGGGAGCACAGAAGTGGTCAGCAGCCGAGAAGCCAAGGCCAGCAATCTCCGTCTGGTCTGCATCTGATCCCAGCGGCTAGAAATTGTCCTAGGGGCCAGTTGCTGGTTCAGCGGTCTTGGAATCCCCTTCTGGGTCCCCAGAAGGGCATCATGATCACCCCACCAGGTAGAGTTTGTCTTAGTCACCCAACCTGACCCTGGCCAGGTAGCTTTCTCCTGGTCCTGGTCTCCATGTCTGCCGTGACAGAAGGTAGACAGCACTCGCTATAATATTGTAGGATGAGTAGAGTGTAAAGTGTAACCTCCTTAACCTGCCTTAGCTCCTGAGTGTCCCCAGGGGCTCAGGCGTGACAAACCTGGGCCATCACTGACTCTCTCCCTGCCTGGGGCGGGGGGTGGGGGTTTGCTCTGAGGCAGATCACTGTCTTTGCTGGGCCTGTTTTCCATCTCATAACCATTCATTCTGGGCCGGCCACAATCCCAGAGCACCCATTCTGGCCCAAGCGCTGCACACACAGGAATCACACTGGGCTCTGCCCTCGTGCCCTCTGCCCAGCCCAGCACCAGCCCTAAGGACCCTGCCTCTCCCTCAGCTGCTGAGCCTCAAAGGAAAAGTGTTGCAGGCAGGGTGAGACTTGGAGAGAGAGCAGCATGCAGGGCCCCAGCCTGTTGGGTAGTTGGATGCACAGGCAGGGAGGGGAGCGGAAGGTTCTTGGGAGGGGTGACCCGGAGAGGAATGTCGGTTGCTCTTGTCCCCATCAACCCTTTCGGCGCCCTCTTCTTCTCAGTGGTCAAGACACCCCCGTAGTTTGCAGAGCCCAGTACAAAATGAAAACGCAAGGCCTTCGTTCAAAAATTATTAAACGTTTCAACAGGGTAATAGCAGAGCATTTAACCAAACATGGGCCATTCCAAGAACAGGACAACGTGTGACGACACCCATGAAGTTGGCCCTGCCAGTGGCTCATATAATTTCTCACTGAAGGCTCCCCTCAAACCAGAATGCCCAGGAGTTAACCCGTACATCAGCTCTGGGTTTGGAGGTGGGGAGAGGACGGTAGGGAGTGGAGAGCGGCCAGGGTTACATTCCCATCACTGTTCCTAACTACAACACTCAGATGTTCTCACCTCCCATCACCATCCTGGACCAGCTCCAGGCCAGCATCTCCCAGCTTTCCCTTGGTCCCCTGACCTGATGGGCAGACATGCTTCTAAGACACCAGCAAGGGCCAGCCCGGGGAGAGCTAGCCTGCAACCTTGCTCTCTGGATTCATGACTACTCAGCTCGGCCACATGTCTTTGTTGGCCCTACGAGCCATGGAGGAAACTGACGTCCCAGCATCCCCAGGAGCAGGGCCCAAAGTCCACTCTGGAGCCAGGCTGTCACCTGACCAGAAAGGAAGTACCAGCCTGTCCCCAGGGTGGAACCAGCAACAACCAGTTTGGGGGCAGCAGCCCCTCCCCCTGCCCTCTAGCTTTGCCCCCTCTGTTTTTGGAAAACCCAGGACCACCCAGATATTGCCCTCATACCCATGCAACCTTCCCTCACCCTCTCCACCTTGGGAGACCTGCCTCCCACAGGCTCTGGCTTTGCCCCCTGCAGGGCCCTGGTCCCTCCCTACAGACTCCAGCCTGGGCAGCCAGGCCAAGGTGTGGCTGAGCCTCCCTCATTTTACAGGGACATCAGGAAGGAAAAGAGCCTGCAAATCACGCAGCCAGGGGTGGGAGCACCTGTGGCTTCCCTCAGTGCTCAGACCAATTAGAGGGGCTGGAATTGTAGTGGAGGGCGGGGCAGCTCTGCAAAATCGAAGACGGTGAGAGAGTAATAGCATTCCTATTCCATGGACAGGAAAGCAGAAGGAGAGGTGGAGTGACTCGCCGGCAGTCACACAGCCATCTCGGGGCAGAGGTGGAATTTAAAGCTGATTTGCGTTGATGTGTGTGTTTGTATGTATGTGTGTGTTTCCTAACTCAGCACCTGCCTTGTACCAGGCAGTCCCTCACCCCACGCAAGCTGTTTTCAAGAGTTGGTGGTTAAGATCCTTGAAAAGGGGAGTGTTTATCCTGGGGCCACATCTGGGTCTTCGAAAACCTTCCGAAATGTTCTTGATTCACTTTGAATGCACCTTCATGTGTTTATCTGGGGAAAGGGTCCACAGCTTTTACCAGCTTCTCAAAAGGGTTCAGTCTCAGAATGAAATTTAAGAATCTATCCTTTGATCCTTTGATCCTTTTTGGTGGGAAGAGAAGATAGAAAGGGGCTCCTGGCCTCAGATGCACCTCTCCCATCTCCCTAGCCCAAGGGTGACGGGAGAACCCTGCAGGTCCCATCTCTCCAGTGGCCATTCCTGTGTCTCCTACTGTGTGGCTCCTGGCATCTGTGGCAGCATGTTAATATCAAACAACCTCCCTGCTGAGGTCTTCTTTGATCCTCCCAGCATCTCTTAGAATCAGGCCCCAAGTCTAATTCCACCCAGTTTCCCTGCTGGGTTGAGAAGTGAAATAACCCCAAGGTGTTAGTGGTGTGTGGTTGGAATCAGTGGAGTGCTGTGGGCTCCCAGCTCTGAGTTAGTGCCAGCGCCTGGGAGGCGGAGGGAGGGAAGGTCTGAGAGAGGAGGGGGAAGAGGTGAGAGAGCAGGGGAGATACAGGGGAAGAAGGAAAAATAGCTGTTGCTACTGCCCAGACTCCAGAATGGCATGAATTCTATTCTCCTCTCCTCCCCTCCCCTTCCCCCTCCCCTCCCCTCTCGTCTCCCTTCCCCTCCCCTGCCCTACCCTCAGCAATTACCTCTAGACTGTGCTCCAGGCTTCCAGACTGACCAGATTCTGTGATCAGATTGTCCCTCTCCTAGTGTAGAACAGTGGTTTTCAAACTTTTCCTTTTTGCATTGGAAATTTTATCTTTCCCCTCAAACAAAAGCTACCCGAATTTTATCTCCTAGATAAAATGGAGCCTGGCTGGTGTAGCTCAGTGGATTGAGCGCGGGCTGGGAACCAGAGGGTCCCAGTTCGATTCCCAGTCGGGGCACATGCCTGGGTTGCAAGCTCGGTCCCCAATGAGGGCCACGTGAGAGACAACCACACATTGCTGTTTCTCTCCCTTTCTCCTTCCCCTCTCTCTAAAATTAAATAAATAAATAAATAAATTTTTAAAAAATGGAGAAAAGCACTGCTTTATAGGTAAGAATTCATTTTACAGCTCAGAACTTATAACCTTTACTTACCACAAAGTAAATCAGCGGGAACAACAATAACATTTTGATGGACTAAAAATTCGAAACCCCGAGTTATAGGTGATGGTTATGGTTTGAACTGAGAGCTGGCATTCCGTTTATTTCCACGGCAGGCTGTTCCAGTCGGTAATTAGAAAAGACCGAGCTTCATCGACAAGCAGGGGCCAATGACGAGTTTTAACAACTTGGTGGAAATGTTAGGAGAAGCTTTAGTCCGAAGTCAGCGCAGAGATGAGTCATCCAGCCAGCCCAGCTTAAAAGTTAGCCTAAGCTGGTTCTCACCTCAGTCCTGCCACTAACTTACAGGGCGTCCTTGGGCAAGACAGCTGCCCAACCTGGACCCCAGTTTTCCCAGCGGAACATCAGATGAGTTCGCCTGGGAAGAGAATGCATGTGGAGGTATCTGAGCGTGCCGTGCTGTGGTGTTGGGGGCGGGGTGCCATGCACAGATGCAGAAGCTCCATTACTCATCCTCACCATCCACCCCCATCCGAGCTCTGGCCTGAAGAAGGGGCCACAAAACCACGGAACTACCCAAGTTCTAAGGCAGAGGTGGGTTTCCATGGAGACATGCTGTGTTTCCCAACTGTCTGGCTGCATCTGACAAGGACAAAAAAAGCCAAAAAGCCAAGCCAGATGGACACTGACCTTGGCAGAGAGAGCAGGGATTTCCTGACCCCAAGAGCCACAGAGCTCACTGCTGTCTAAGGAGAGGGGTTCAGTGCTTCATTCTCACCCCCAAAATAGGGGCATGACCAGTCTGGCCTGCAAGCTGATAAGGCTCTGTGTAGGGGGTTGCTGGTGGAGCCCCCCAAGGTGTTTGCAGACACCCACTCCACCAGTCCTGGGCAACAGGGCTGGCCCTGTGCCCAAGGGCAGGACCAGGAGGGAAACACCCACACTCAGGGCCTTCAGGAAGCTGGAGGAGGGAGGAGGACGTGGGGGCAGAGCTCCCTGCCCATGATCAGAGGGAAACAGCGGGATGCAGATTCTCAGAGACAGCCTGCCCACCGTCCACACGGGGTCCTGCACAAACCCGGAGAGCCGCAAGCAGGTTGCCATCCCCACATGCACACCAGTTCCCACGGGCACACTCGGATACACAGATACAGCAAAACATACCCAGATACACACCGATACACGGAGACAACTGTAAACACTGAGGCACACTAGACGAGCTAATATCTAAGCACGAACACAGAGACATAGGAACATACTGACACCAAACCCAGGCACAGATGCACACACACACACACAAAATCACACATCGGCTGATACACAGACAGACGTAGAAACACAAATGCGCACATTCCCAGAGGCACACACCTTCATACACAGACATCTATTGATACCTAAACACACACAGCTACTCGCTAGCCCATAAACCAGAAAGAGATATACAGAAGGCCTTGTTATGTAAATATAAAGAATCAAAGAGTTGCAAGTAGAAACACAGATGCACAAACACCAGACACGAACCCAGGAAAGGGGAAGAGAAGAAAATGAAACTAACACTCGGGGAGGGTCAGTTCTGCACAGGCAGCATGAAAGACTGGTTATCTGTAGGATCTCTGAAAAATCCTTCCAGCAATCTGTGAAGGTGGTAGTATTATCAGCCCTGCTTTTCCCCAAGGCGATCATGTAGAGAGCACAGGTCTGTAAAAGGCCCAAACAATGGAGAAGCTGCGTAAAATGTCAAAGCGCCTCTTTATACACCTTTCCCATCTCATTCCAACCACTAATATGAGTGCACAGTGTATCCGTTCTATGCATTTACATATAAACATTTAAAGATACTACAAGTTTGGACAAGTTTTCATGAAACCAACTCAGCTAGGTTAAGAAATTGAATCAAGGTCATGCAACTAGTTAGTAGCAGAATCAGGATTTGAGTTTAGCCCCGGCTCACTCCGAAATGGCTTTTCTGCTGCCTCAGCCCACAAGCAGCCGTGGAGGCCAGTTCAAAAAGGCGAGGCCCAGGGGCCGGGGGAAGGGCCACATCTCTCCACCGGGGAGGGAGGCAGTCCCGGCAGGCTCTCTGCCTGATTGCTCTGCTCTGGCTCCCTCGGGTCACTCCTCTGGCTAAAGGCGTTGTCCCTGTAAATTCCTGTTAAAGGGCAGGCGTCTTCCTAGGGCTGGAACCTTTGAATCATTGACCTCAGCTGAGCACCTGGCAGGTGACTAAGTGGTACACACACTCATAGCTCCAACCCCCAGGACGGTCATATCAGCTTCCTCAAGTCCCCTAACCCCTCATTCCCAGTTGATCCTTTCTCTACATGCCCCAGAGGGGACCCTGCCTAAGGCTGAATGGAGACCTTGCCCTTCCACTGCTTCAACCTCTTCCTGTTATCTCCAGGCTGAGTCCCAGCCTCTAGGACACAGAGTCGTTCTCTCTCTGACCTGACCTGCCTCTCCCCATTTTTCCTTTTGGCAAAGTGCTTCTCCTTTAAAGCCAGCTCAAATGCTCCTCTTGTGGGGTGTCCCCTGACTGCCCCATGCAGAATCCTTCTCTGCTCCCCCTCCCCACCACCCGCCCCAGGGAGCTGGTCGCAGAGATATCCGCCACAGGACTTCTAACCATTATTACCCTCTTGGCATCTTCACTGATAGACCGACCAGCTTCCAGGTCCTGCCCTAAGTACATTATTTAATTGCCTCCCTTAATCCGCGTACAATAGCCCTAACAAGATAAGTATTGCCCTTATTGGTATGGCTCAGTGAGTTGGGCATTTTCCCGAAAACCAAAAGGTGTCCAGTTTGATTCCCGATTCCCGATTCCTGGTCAGGGCACATGCCTGGGCTGAGGGCCAGGTCCCCGGTTGGGGACCTGCTAGAGGCAACTGATTAACTGTTGTTTCTCTCCCTCTTGTTCTTCCTCCCCTTCCCTCTCTCTCAAAACAAAGAAATAAAATCTTAAAAAACAAAGAGAGAGAGAGAAATATTGTCCCCACTTCACAGATGGTGAAATGGAGGCCCAGAGAAGTTAAGTCCCTTCCTCAAGGTCTGATTTTCTCACAAATCAGCCCTTGGCCAAGCCACATGCAATCAAGTTACAGCACACACGCTTCCATCGCTCCCCCAGCAGCTAGAGTAGACACCCTGAGACTAGGGACTGGCACAGGATGGCACAGTGGGGAGAAGTTCAGTGAATGGCTGTTGATTGGGGTACTCATCCATTTGCTGTGCGCGTGAGTGACAGAATAAGAGAGGACGGGAGAGACATATTGGGAGGCTGGGGTACAATGGGAGAGCCCCTGCTAGCTGGGTTTCCCCGGAAGTCGCTAAAGGCTGAAGTTCCCCCGTGTCTGGCTGTGGTGCCCCTGGAGCCTTGCAGACCCTGCTGGGGGAGCAGGTGTGCTCCGGCCCCTTCACGTGTCCCTTCCGTCAGGAGCTCTCAGCCAGTCTGTTATTAAATATTTACAGTTTCCCACTCTGCTCAGCTCAGTGCCAGGCTCTGAAGGAGGAGACCAGAGAGCAGGGGACAGGGAACTGTTTATAGTTAATGATCGCTTGCCAGGTGTCACCAAATCCTCCCAGTAGCCATATAGGTTGGATTCTCAGCCCTATTTTTGCAGCTGGAGAAATGAGGCTCAGAGTGGGGAACACACTTGGTCCCAGACCACATAGCCAGTGCGCCAGGATCCAGCGTCAGGCATCCTTCCCCTGCATCCGGCACCCCACCCCCAGCAGGGGAGGATGTGGGCCCGGCTCACAGGAGACCCAAGGAGGCCATTTTTGAGGTGGGGCTGTGGCTAGAACACTGCCGCCCTGGCCAATTGTCTACAATAACAACAGCTTGCATTTGTCCAGCACTTTCCCTTCCATTAGCTCATTCAGCCCTCCCCAGCATCCCTGCGGGTGCCTATTATTATCTCCGCTTGACAGATGAGGGATGGACGCTCAGTGAGGTGAAGAGACTTTCCCAAGTTTGCACAGCCTGTGCACAGGGAAGCAGGAGGACATTTCTGGACCCTAATCCTCCTCCTGGGTCTCCCTGTTGCCTCAGTTTCTCACTTTCACTCCCTCCCAGAAGTCCTCCCTGGCACCTCGAGGAAGCTCTCTAAAACACAAAGGTGAGCTTCCAGTTCTAAAGACCAGGCCAACCTCTGCCCTCCATACCTCACACGCTGCACCTTTCCCTGTGGCTTATCGCCCCGCTTTTGCCACTCGTTCACCTTTCAAGCTCTTACTCAGCCTACAAGTGCCAGCTCAAATGCTACCTTCTCTAGGAAGGCTTCCTGGGTTGGCTTTCTCCATACAAACCTCTAATATTATATTTAAGTGTTTGTCTCACAGCACAAGACTGTGAGCTCCTTAAGGGCAAAGATGATGCTTTTTCAACTCCGTCTTCCCTGCACATGGCTTTGCATTCTCAGTACATACTTTGTGGGACGAATGGACACCATCCCTGGGGGCTGGGGCTGGTGGAAGGTGATGGGGCAGTAAAAGAAATAGGGAGGGCCATCAAGAAGAGAAACTAGTGTTTGGGAGGAAATTCTGAGAAGGGGTTTTGCTTTTGGCCATTGGTAGTCTGAGGTACCCCTAGGACACCTGACTGGACGTGCCCAGTAGGCAGGAGGTGGGGGTGGGGTGGGGTGGGAGAAAAACTGACCAGGAAGACAGGATAGTGATAGCAACTTACCATGTGCCAGCCAAGTGCTAAATGCTTTATGGATGTTTTCCCATCTGATCTCCAGGGGGTACATAACATCAACCCATTTGATGGAGGAGGAAGTTGAGGCTCAGAGAAGTAAATTACAGTATCCAAAGTTACACAGCTAGTCAATGGCAGAGTCAGAATTTGAACCCAGGCCCATATGAGGTCAAAGTCCATTCCTGTACTCCCTTTCCCATACAGTAGACTAGAAAGGACTGCGTTTATAGAGCGCATACCTTTAAGGGGGAGAGAGGAAGCTGAGCTCAGAATGGGAACTGTTTGTCCAAGACATAGAAGGGGAACCAGTAGGATGGTGTTTGAAGCCAAGAAAAGGGCTCCAGGATGGGCCTGGGCAGCAGTGCCCATTGTCCCTGAGAGATCAGACTGGGCTGGGTGAGGGATTTGGCAGCTAAGAGGCAAACTTCCAGGGAGTCAGTAACAGCACTTGCGGAGTGGGAGGTGAGGAAGTGGAGGCGGTTGGCTGGAGAGAGGAGAAAACAGCGGAGGAAGGAAGCAGCCCAGCGGGCCTGGGTATGCGGGCCTGGGTATGCGGGCCTAGGAAGGTGGGGCAAATGGGTTTGGACTGACCTGGAAATATTGGAGAAGGAACCCAAGCAGGTGGGAGGAGGAGGGGTGAGTGGTGAGCATTTTACGTTGAGTCAGTGACTACAGCTTGACTCAAGAACACCCTCAGTCCCTTCCTGGACAGCCCCAACCTGGTCCCTCCACTGTCGCACCCCATCTTGCAAGCCAACCCAGCTATGCCCATTGCTCTCTCCTGACCTCCCTCACCCAGCCCCTATCATTCCCCAGAGGTTGTTTGGGACCCGCCCCCCCCGCCCCCCCTCCAATCTGCTGTCTCACCCTCCCTGGCCCAGCCTGGTGAAGCAGGCGGGGAGGAGTTTCCAGGCAGGAAAGGGCTGAGTCACTCGGCCACACATCTGGTCTCAGATCTTGATACCCAGTTAGAAGGGGCAGGAAGGAAGAGGGCTCCTCCCCCACAAAGCTCCCCTGGCCAGTCCTCACGCTACCAGCTGTGTGAGACGGGCTGGGAGAGGAGCGGCCGGGGCTCATTAATGACCAGATTTTGCTGGGCTGCTTCCCCCAGTCCAGCTGGGATTCTTTGCTTCTGGGATTGCCTTTAATGTGCAGAAAGCCCCGAAAAATAGTTTGTCACCTCTATTTCACAGGTGAGGGAACTCAGAGAAACGAAGTGGCGCAGGCAAAGTATCACAGGTTTGGGAGTTGGTCCAGAGGCGTCCCCATCCCATGCTCTACTCACACAGGAGGCGGTGATGTTTGGAGACAGTGGACAAAGGGACCGAGGAGCTTAGGCAAAGCAGTGGGTGATGACAGCAAAAGCTGGGTGGGGGGAAGCCCTCTGCCTATGCTGCTGCCGCAGTGGTCCCTTCCCAAAGAGCCTGTGGAGCCCAGCTCCCTCTCTTCCCCCCACCCCCTGCTCTGCCCCTGCTGTTGTTGGCTCAGCTATGAGCAGCCCCTCCTGTCTTCTTCAGCATCTTAAATCCTCTCCTCTTCCCTCCACGCTGAGAGGAACAGCAGGGGCCTTGGCAGGAGGTGGCCTGCCCTCCTGTGTGCTGCTGGGGCACAGTGTTCCCATTGTCCTGAGCGGAGGGAGGTGTGCAGGTCCTGGGGAGAGGAGGCGGTGGAGGTGGTGACCCGAGGTGGATCAAGCCAGGCCTCTGCTCTCTCCCAGGCTGCTCAGCGGGCTTCTCTGAGGCCCAGGCTGTTTGCTCAGGTCACACCATCCCTCCCAAATGGGGCTTCCCACATGCATTATACAGAAGAGCATACACATCAGCATTCTGCTGCAGGCCCAGGACATCTCTGACATTAACTTTTGGTTGCTTTGATTATATTTAATGTGGTTGGAGTCACAACTGTGCCACTTGCCGTGTGACCTTTGGGCAAATTTCTGGACTTCCCTAAGTCTTATTTTTCCCTCGTAAAAATGGGAATAACAGCCCTGGCTGGTGTAGCTCAGTGGATTGAGCGTGGGCTGGGAACCAAAGGGTCCTGGTTCGATTCCCGGTCAGGGCACATGCCTAGGTTGTGGGCCAGGTCCCCAGTGAGGGCCATGTGAGAGGCAACCATACATTGCTCTTTCTCCCTCCCTTCTCCTCTCTCTGAAAATAAATAAATAAATAAAATCTTAAAAAAAAATGGAATAACAATCATAGTACCCCCCTCCCAGAGTAGTTGTAAAGATTGACTTAGATAATGCCTAAAGCAGGTACCACAGAGTGTTTGTTTGTTCATTTATTTATTTAATCCTCATTCGAGGACATTCTTTCCTTGCCTTTAGAGAGAGAAGGAGAGGAAGAGGAAGAGAGAGAGAAGCATTGATTGGTTGCCACCCCGTATGCTCCCAGAGTAGGGATCAAACCCAAACCTTTCAGTTATGAAATGACGTTCCAACCAGCTAAGCCATACCAGCCAGGGCCCACATAGTGTTTAAAAAAAAAAAAAGCTAGCCCTGGCTGGTGTAGGTCAGTGGACTGAGCGTGGGCTGGAACCAAACGGTCACCTGTTCGATTCCTGGTCAGGGCACATGCCTGGGTTGCAGGCCAGGTCCCCAGTGAGGGCCGTGTGAGAGGCAACCACACAATGATGTTTCTTTCCCTCTCTTTCTCCCTCCCTTCCCCTCTCTCTAAATTAAAAAAAAAAAGCTAGTATTATTATTGAGAAATTTCTTTTTTTTTTAAGATTTTATTTATTCATTTTTTTAGAGAAAGGAAGGGAGGGAGAAAAATATCAGTGTGTGGTTGCCTATTGCACACCCCCTACTGGGGACCTGGCCTGCAACCCAGGCATGTGCAGTGACTGGGAATCAAACCAGTGACCCTTTAATTCACAGGCTGGCACTCAGTCCACTGAGCCACATCAGCCAGGGCTTGAAGGATTTCTGATTACAAAATAAATTCATGCTCAAAGAGAATATGGGAAATGCGGGAAAGCACAAAGTCATAAGTACAAATCACCTGTAATTCCGCTCAGAAGTGCTTTTCTGCGATGATTTTCTTACACAGGGCAGGACTGCCCATCCACACCCTCCAGGCAGGGGCGTCCAACCCGCGGCGCACAGGCCGCATGCGGCCCAGGACGGCTGTGAATGTGGCCCAACGCAAAATCATAAATTTGCTTAAAACCTTTGTTTGCTCATCAGTTTTCATTAGTGTTTGTGTATTTAATGTGTGGCCCAAGACAACTCCTTCTTCTAATGTGGCCCAGAGACACCGAAAGGTTGGACACTGCTACTCCAGGGGAATGATCCATGTGCTTCCAGGTGGGGCAGGTAGTGTTGGGGGCGGATATGATTGGCATTTGCTGCATCCTCGCTGGACCTCGCTTCCCGGTCTGGAAAGGAAAGGGTTGAACTAATCAGGGAAGACAGATAGATTTAATTTTGCATGCTAACTGCTGCCTCAGCTGAAATGGCTCCAGGCTCAGAGTGCCACAATCAATTAATCATGTCTGCAATGGATGCAGAAAGGAGTAGTAGGTGTACCCACTGTGGCCACTGGGTAGGGGGGTAGTATGTGTACCCAGCGTAGCCACTGGGTAAGAACCACTTAAGTTTTTTTTTTTTTTTTTTTTAAGTTTTTTTATTTATTTTATTTTCAGAGAGAGGAGAAGAGAGGGAGAAAGAGCAATGTATGGTTGCCTCTCACATGGCCCTCACGGGGACCTGGCCCGCAACCCAGGCATGTGCCCCAACTGGGAATCGAACCTGGACCCTCTGGTTCCCAGCCCGCGCTCAATCCACTGAGCTACACCAGCCGGGCTCAGAACCACTTAAGTTTTTAATTGAAGAATATTTCCCCCTTCTCATTCCACTCCCTGTTCCCCATTGATCTTGGCTTCCTCTGAAAAATGGAGAGGACTCCTTGCCTCTTATCCCAACTCAGGCCGGTCCTCAGCATACTTCTGAGGTCGAGGGCTCCTATTTAACCTTCTGCATTGTCACACCTTCTCTGAAGAGCCCACCTCAGGCTCTCCTCCATCCAGGCCCCAGACAGGGAGCTGGGGAGATGGGAGAGTTTGCACGTTTTCCTTACTAAAAAGGAAGTATGCAAATAGCATGCATACACAGTCATTTCTTACCAGCCCAAGCTAGGACATTTAAATACTAAATGCTCCCATGCAAATGAATGCAAATCAACACCTTCTCATTATCAGCCACTGCAGTTCTCTGAGCAATAAGGCCTTGTCCCAGCCTGAGTGGATGGGTCCAGGGTCAAGACAGCCCTCCCTGCAGGTGAGAAAGTGGTCTGAGGGCTCTGTGAGGGGGACCTGGACTCAGTAAGGGACAGAGAATCAGACGGAGACAAGGACTCTGTAGGGATGGAGATGGGCTCAATCAAGGGGGAGGACCTCTGTAAAAGGGACGGGGACCAGTGACAAGGAGGGAGCTGGTGAGGAGGTAAGAGGGAGGTAGCTCACTGAGGGGGAGAACTCTCAAGAATCTGAGGTGTGGCCCCCCTGCTCAGCCCCTTCTCCTCCTCCCAGACCTGGAGGCTTGCCAAGGAACAAATAGGGCATTGCCAAGATCTCTGGGTAGGGCCATCCTAGGATGCCTTTCTGGAAGCTGCCTCCAGCCTACAGGACCCCAGAGGTGGGAGGAAACTCCAGGGAAATAAGAAAACCTGGTGGCCCTGGCTGGGTAGCTCAGTTGGTTAGAGCATCATTCCAATACACCAAGCAGGTCTGATCCCTGGTCAGGGCACATGCAAGAATGAACCCTGGCTGGTGTGGCTCAGTGGATTGAGGGCCAACCTGCTTGGTTCCTGGTCAGGGCAAATGTCTGGGCTGTGGGCTGGGTCCCCGGTTGAGGGTGTGCAAGAGACAACCGATTGATATTTCTCTCCCTCTCTTTCTCCTTCCCTTCCACTCTGTATAATAAATAAATAACATCTTTAAAAAAGAATCAACCAATAAATGCATAAATAAGTGGAACAATGAAATCGACCTTTCTCTCCCTTTCTCTTTCTAAAAATCAATAATTTTTTTAAATCTCTAATTCAAAGGAAGGAAGGAAGGGAGGAAGATAGATGCATACCCTGGCTGGTGTGGCTCAGTGAATTGAGCATCAGCCTGGGAACCAAAAGGTTGCTGGTTTGATTCCCAGTCAGGGCACATACCTGGGTTGCGGGCCAGGTCCCCAGATGGGGGTGTGTGAGAGACCCCCCCACATATCTCTTACGCATTGATGTTTCTCTCCTTGTCTGTCTCTCTTCCTCCTCCTCTCTCTGAAAGTAAAGAAACAAAATCTTTAAAAAGAAAGAAAGAAAGAAAAAGAAAACCTGGAAAAGGCTCCCTCACCATCCATGGCCACAGTCCAAACCGGGGTTTCAAACCCAGCAACCTTGGTGTATGGCAGCGGTCCCCAACCTTTTTGGCACCAGTGACTGGTTTCGTGGAAGATAATTTTCCACTGACCAGGAAGGGGGTGGGGATAGCAGGTAGAGTTCAGGTGGATTTCAAGGGAAGCTTCCTTGCTGGCCTTCCACTCACCTCCTGCTGTGTGCCCTATACTGGTCCACAACCCCCGGGGGGAGGGGGTTGGGGACCCTGGGTGCATGGGGACCACACTCTAACCAATTGAGCTACCCAGCCAGGGACAGGCTTCCTTCTCACTGGCTTCCTGGAGCTCACTCCCAGCCCTCATCCCTTCATTGGGCCCCATTCCCCTCACTGAGTCTGCCGTCCCTTCACTGAGCCCCTGGGACCAGGGTCGTGTCCACCCAGTCTCTGGCCTTAGCCATTCTAGCCACAGCCTCATCTTCATCACGGCCCAGGGCACAGGCTGTGAGATGGGGGAGACAGTGGCGAAGGGATCCGTGGTAGCCTGGACGGAGAGCTCAGCTGAACGCCTTCTTGGTCAGCTTCCATGGTGGCTCCGGGCCTGCTCTGTGAGCAGGACGAATGTTGAGAGGATGCCACAGGCAGAGAGGCAGCTCCCCCTCTGGCCTGCCAAGGCTCAAGACAAGGGCTGGAACACAAGAGCAGGCATTGGTCCCACCCTGATCCCTTGAACAAGAGCTGCACTGTGCACACCCCTCCCATCCCCCCATCCCACCCCCCAGGCCAGGACAGGGTCAGGCAGGGCCACCCATGGAGGCCGGAAATAGGACACCGGGGCAGCAAGGGAGCAAGGGAGAGAAGCTGTGAGTTCCCGAGTCAGGGATATACAGTCAGACCTGCAGTCAGAGAGAGGCTGGGTGCTCATACCTGAGTCAGGAGTGACAGGGTGGCCACCAGGCGTTCTAGGTGTCTCCAGGACACTGAGAAGCAGACCCATGTGAGGGGGACCTGAGCCCACGGCCGTAGGAGCAAGGAGGTTCGAGCTGATGGTGACCCTGGAGTCTAGTGCCCAAAGGACACAGGAGTCACAGGCCCTTTTGCACAGCCATGGCCTTCATCAGAGCCCCACGGCTCCTTGGCTGACCCTGCTCACCTGTCCATCAACACAGTCACTGCAACCCAATTCTGCCAGCCCTGCATTGGGCACAGGTGCAAAGAGATGAAAAGACACTGTCCCCATGTTCATGGAAGTGGCTAAAATCAGGGTCTGGATTCCAGGGAGCTGTTTACATTCTAAGTGCCTGCCTTGCCTACAGTCCTTTCCACTGGTTTCTGGTCACCATACTCTGAACCAAGTGACCCAATTGCTCTGCCATTAACTGGACCAGAGGTGGGCCTGGCCCTCACTCGGTTGGCCAGAGGCCCATATGGTGGTCCGGCTGGAACCTGTCCTCCAGGAATCAGATTCACTAAACCACGCAGATCCTGTCTCGGGGAGGGAGGGAGCAACCCAGAGAAAGCTGTGAGCAGGAGCAAGGGGCCACAGAAGCCGAGCACAAACAGGGCGCTAGGCAGGCAGGTCATAAAGGATGAACAGAAGCGAAGGCCCAGAATGATCCACAAGAAGAACGTCGAGGGGACAGAGGTCAGTGGGTAGTGGAATTTCAAATCCTTGTGACCAGCCAGTGAAGAGGTTGCTCCAGCCTGGGCCCTGCTTAGTCACACTATCCCTCATCCCAGCACCTCGGCGCAAGGGAAGGGGCTCCAGGGCAGGAAGTCCGACTTCGCTTAGAACAGGAAGTCCTGCCAGGCTGTTGGGCCTCACATGAGACTGTGTCACCTCGGCTCTGCAGTATCACGAGAACTGTCACAAGTCACAGTTTCTCATTTCGACCCACATCTCATCATCTTTCCGCCGTTCTCTTGAGGACCAGCGGCCAGTAAGCTCTGGGGTGACCCCACCTCGATCCCTGCCCCTAGTAGCGTGAAATCTGGGGCTCTAAAGCTCTGGGTTCCAGGCCCAGCTCAGCTGCTTTCTGACTGTGTAACACTGGACCAGCTGCTGTACCTCTCTGAGCAAGACTGGAGTGAATGAAATGACAACATGGGAAGGGCCGAGCAAGTGGCTGGGGTTCCGCAAATGTCGGCGGCCTTTCTCTTTCCCAGATCCAAAGCCCGGACCTGGGGCCATTCAAGGGGCTGGAGGAGGCCAGGGGCCCTGTCCTGGGCTTTAGGAGCCACGGGATCAAACACACACGCCCATTGTGTGACCTGCAGCAGGTCGCTGCAAGGTGTGGAGCCTCATGTTTTCATTTATCAAGTGGGGGTACAGGAGGGGCTTAGCTAATGTTGGTCCTCCTTTCTGGTCATAGAAAGCTGCCTGGAGGAAGGGACTAAGACTCCCTTTGGATGGGAAGAGGGCAGACTGGGCAAGAGAAGGACTGTCCTTTAAGGCAGGAGGCTGGAGGAGGGGGATGGCGGGAGGGGGGCACAGTGCTGGGCTTTTGTCAAGGGCGGGGCAGGATTTGTACCTCCCTCGGTCAGGGGTCCGTTGCAGGAGCTGCTCAGTGGACGTGGATTCGAGAAGGCTCAGACCTATTCTGAGAGGCCTCTGCCAGCAACACACAGAGTCACACATACACACTTGTCTGTGTGGTCACACAAAGGCACTCCAGACACACACATTCACACACTCTTTACACTCAGGGACATTCACAGAGTCACCCACAGACACAAAGACACACTCAGGGACATTCACGAACTTATCCACAAGCATTTTTACACCCAAGTCTAGACACACAAAAGCACATATTCACACACACGCTCCTGCATACAGCATCCACACAGACAAAAGGGCAAACCCAAAGACACACCCTTATTCTCTCAAGTACATTCACACAGACATCAACAGGATCACAACTGTCCTCACCCTTACATACCCAGGACATCTGCACAGACGCAGAGCAGACACAAAGATGTGCTCAGACACATTCACACATTCTTGCTCACAGCTTGCACACTTGAGTACATCCTTACATCAAAGGCACACACTTATTTTGTACACACTCCTGATACTCTGGAACTTTCGCAGAGGTTTGGTCAGATACACTCACACACAGTCTCCCTCACCCAGCCCTGCAGGCATCCCCAGCTCTCCAGTCATCTGGGCTCAACGCTTTCTCCCCACCCACTTCCCACCATCCTCTGGGGCCTCTGGGACCTCCCTCTGGAGCTGGGGGAGGGAATGGGGCGGGTCTCACCCTGCTGATGTGGCAACCCACTCACCTGCCGCCTGGCCTCACCCTCCTCTGGGAAAGGCTTAAAGGAGCAGGAATCCCAAACGCTGACCTCACCAGGTCTCTGCTTTTGTCTTTCAGATGGGGAAAATGAGGCTCAGAGAGGGGTTAGATGGTGAATGGGACTTGAACTCAGGACTCCAGTGCCAGGAGCAGAGTAGGGGTGGGGGGGTGATATTTGCTCCTTGAATGGGGAATATTGGGTTTCAGGATCACCTTCTGTCTGGCCTGGCTGGCTGCCTGTCGACCAAACCTGCTCCTTTTCACTGTTCCCACTCTCTCTAACAAGCCCTCCCACACTCTGGCAGGAGAGCACCATAGGGCTAGAGTCAGAAACCTGCGCGTGCGGTGCACACACACACACACACACACACACACACACACACACACACACACAGTCATGACCAGTCACTGCCAAATCCATCTCTGCAGGGCCTCTCTAACCCACATGGGGGACAGCCTGTGCAGGTCAGCCCATCTCTGCTACGTGACTTAGGGCAAGTCACTGCTTTTCTCTGAACCTCAGATCCCTCATCTATAAGTGGGGTGATGATCACACTTACCTCCCAAGATTGGATTGGTGAGAGAATGAAACAACATAATAGAGGTAGGGGCTCCAGACAGGTTTGGTGGGTGATCAAAGACATATGAATGAGCCCTGGCTGGTGTAGCTCAGTGGATTGAGCACAGGCTTGTGAACCAAAGAGTTGCCGGTTCGATTCCCAGTCAGGGCACATGCCTTGAGTTGCGCAGACCAGGTCCCCCCATGCCTGGTAGGGGGCACGCAAGAGGTAACCACACATTGATGTTTCTCTCCCTCTCTTTCTCCCTTCCTTCCTCTCTCTCTAAAAATAAATAAATAAAATCTTAAAAAAAAAAAAAAAAGACGTATGAGTTGCCAGGACATACTGAGTTGGGCCAGGCCCTACCCTCCTAGCGGATCCTACAGGACCAGCCTCTTGCAGTGTGGTTTGCTATTAGTCTTGCTGATGCTTCCAAAGCCCCAGCAGCCCAGCCCAGCCCTAATGGCTATACAATTTTAAGCTGATTTTTAAGCTGAGGAGGGCCTGACTGGTGGGCAGGTGGCAGGGGTGGAGAGGGGTCAGGAAGACCACAACTGTGAGAATGGCCAGTCTAACGGGGAAGATCCAGGTCAGCTCTGTTCCTAGGGTACCCAGACTAATCAAACCCGTTCTGTCCTTGGGGCCCCAGGACTAGATAGTGGGGGAGTGGTGGCCCTGCCCCAAGGGCTCCAAGTCTGATGGGAGACAGCCTAGTCCAAGTGCTCCCAGGCTGGTGGGGAAGACACTTCCTGGCCCAGCCCCTTACACTAGTTGGGGAGACATAACACTCTCCCTGGGATTCCCAGTCTGATGGGGTGATTCATTCTCTTCTATGGCCTCCAGATTGGTAAAGGAGACAGTCAGAAAAAGAAGAGAGTGAATACGCATACCTAGGACACACAAGTACCTAGACGTGGAGAAGCAGAAATAAGCACAGAATTTGCCTTTGTGTGTGTGCCTCCTGCACATGCCTATGTATGGCTGTGCAAGTGTGACTGTGTGTGACTGTGCCTCTGACTGTGCCTCTGCTTCTGTGACTGTGCATGGGCCTCTGAGCTGAGGGCTGTTGCAAAAGATCGGTGAGTGAACCCAGCCGGGCTGAATCACTCATTCATTGGACATGCGCTCACTTTGTCCCAGTCATTGAGCCCTACAATGCCACGGGGCCCTCGATGGGTGTGGTTCCTGCTCTCGGGGACATCGCTTTGTAACGGAGGTAGATGAAGCACCAAACAAACATGAGGGCTGCAGGAACACAGGGGAGGGAGACTTCCTGGAAGAAGTGATATTTAAGCTGCACTCTCAGTAATAGACTTTAGAGTTGAGGGAAAGGATGTTACAGGTAGAGGGAACAGCATGTGCAAAAGCTGTGGACCTGGGGAGAGAGAGCCCAGGAAATGTGTTCTGGATGAGCTGACTGGGTGGGGTTTTGGAAGAGATAGGCAGGCCAGAAGGGGGGACATAGCTTCAGTTTTCTTTGTGTGTGTGGGAGGGTGGTAGTGGAAATAGAGTTTGCTTGCCTGAACCTGTACCTGGGGATGGAAGGCCAGTATCCACAGAAGCCAGAGGGTCTGAAGATGAAAGAACAACTCCAGAGAGGTGATACTGCTGGATGGTGGGGTTTAGAGGCTGAACTCCTGGACTGGCCTCTGAGCTGTCCTGGCGGCTGGGCGGGGTCAGGGGCTAACGAAGAGAAGGAGAGGGAGAGGAAAGGCAAAGAGAGAGAGAGAGAGAGAGAGAGAGAGAGAGAGAGAGAGAGAGAGAGAGAGAGAGAGAGAGAGAGAGAGACCTAGGGAAGGGAGCCTGGGAGAAGGTTCGCAATAGATCCCAGCTGTAAAGGGAATTTAACAATAGCTCCCTCACAGGGTACAGGTGAGAATTACATTACATGCACTTTCCCAAGTTGCTCTCCAATGACCCCTCTAGGAGCTCATTTCTTCCTCAAGAGCTATATTATTACGTTTCCTATTTTTGAGCTGAGGAAGCTGGTTCAGGGAAGCCAGAGGTTACAGAGCCGGACGTGAGAGTGAGAGGTCTGGATCGGAACCCGGTCTAAGACAAAGTTTGGCTCCTTCCCTTGAGTCCCACAGCCTCCAGCACAACCTTCTAAATTGCTTACTGGTGAATCTGGTGCTATTACTATTATTGTTGTTTATTATTAATAATCATGGTGATCCGAAAGCATCCTTGATTCAGCTCGGGCTCCGACCTCCCTGCCTCCCGCGAGTAAAGCTCCGGGCCCAGGCGACCCCGCGCGGCCGCAGTGGGAACAACAATCCCCCGGGAAGCGGGGTCGGTGTGGTGGCGCCCCTGGAGGCAGCGCTCGGTACTGCTGGGAGAGCACGACTGCTGAGCAAGGAAGGCATCCTCTTGCACAGGTGGTCAGCACCTGCACGGGTCCCCAGATAAGGGTCCCAGGTGGCGAAGAGGAAGGGGGAAATAAAAAGAATAACACTTATCAAGAGACTCTTGTATACCGGGCAAAGTGGTGGGCATTTCCTTTACATTTTCTCATTCAACACCCCCCTAACCTTATTTCGTGGCAGTGGAAGCTGAGATTCACAGAGGTTAAGTAACTTACCCAGAGATGTAAACCTGGATTTGAACCCAACTCTGCCAAAGTTTGCTGCCATGCCCAGGACCCCTCCCAACTAAGTCCACCAGACTCTTACTAGACTATGAGCCCTGGGAGGTCAGGCATAATAACAATGATGATGATAAAGAAAGAAAATGAGTGGAGGCAGTGTACCGAATTCGAGTGTCACCATTTCCTGTACGCATGTCTTTGCTCAACTAGGATGCTTAACTTTTCTGAGTCTCAATTATACCATCAGTAAATGAGCTTTCTTAGGCCTATGTCATAAGGTTATAGCTGTTCTGAGGATTCATTGCAATAATGCAGATAAAAAACTTAGCTTAGTACCTGGCATGTAGTAGGTGCTCAAGAAAACAGCCAATATCATTTGCTTACCTAGGCACTATTTTTTGAAAACCAAGGAGCTAAGAATACAGCAATGAAGAAGTGCAGATATTGTTCTTGCTTTAATGATTTCCTAGTCTCAGTGTTCCCAGGATCTAGCACATTGTTGAATTAATAAATGTTGAAATGAATGCATAAAGGAATAAATGAGTGAATAAATGGACAGACATACTGCAGTAAGTCAGTCCCTGGCTACACTTTCAGGGAGAGTTAGAGGGAGAAAAGGGAATTTAAAAAAATAATACTTAATAGCCCTGGCTATTGTGATTCAGTGGATTGAGTGCAGACCTTCAGATCAAATGGTCTCAGGTTTGATTCCCCATCAGGGCACATGCCTGGGTTGTGAGCCAGGTCCCCAGTGGGGGGGTGCTTGAGAGGCAACCACATATTAATGTTTCTCTCCCTCTCTTTCTTCCATCCTTCCCCTCTCTAAAAAGAAATAAATAAAATCTTTTAAAAAATAGTTTATATTTCTTGGGGACCCACAAAGTATTAGTACTTGACTAAATGTTTTTTGTTTTTTGTTTTTTTTAAAGATTTTATTTATTTATTTTTAGAGAGAGGAGATGGGAGGGAGAAAGAGAGGGAGGGAAACAGCAATGTATGGTTGCCTCTCACATGGCCATCATGGGGACCTGGCCCGCAACCCAGGCATGTGCCCCGACTGGGAATCGAACCAGGACCCTCTGGTTCCCAGCCCGCGCTCAATCCACTGAGCTACACCAGCCGGGCCTTGACTAAATGTTTTTTGTATTCTCAGTTCATCCTCACCTGTCAGGTAAAGAGTATTACCCGATTTCACAGAGAAGAAAGTAATCTGTGGGGTAGAGTGACTTTCCTAAGGTCACACAGTGAGTAAGTGCAGAGGCAGGTTTTAGGCTTAGGCCTGCTGCCTTCAAAGCTTGGATTTGAACTCTTGCTCCCTTGAAGCAGTGGGCTGGAGGCCCTGCTGCGGCATCTTTCACCATCTGCCTCCCATCTCTGGATGGGGGGCTGGCACTCTTGGCACACAGAAACTCAGCAGAACGGCCTCCACCTGCACCAGTAAAAATAGGGAATGTGCTCCTCTCAGCTTTCAGAGCAAGTTCACGTCCACTTGCTCATGTGCTGAGCCTCGCATTTGATTGTTTTTCATATCAGCCCTGTGAACATAGTATTGACTGCCCATGTCACAGACTGGGAACGGCAGTCCAGAAAGGTTGGCTTGGCAAGGTCAGGCAGGTCAGGCTCTGCGGTGTGGAGGAAACTTCTGCCTGCTGCTGCTGCTCTACTTCCAAGCTCACCCTCTGCCAGTCATCGCCTCATTCCTCCCCACCCCCGTAGCCCCTCCCTGCCCTGTTCTCCTGGTGAGGGCAGCTGTAGGCTTATGCCTGAGTAAGGTGAACTAAGAGGGACCTTTGGGGACCCTGACTGGAATGGTGGCCAGGAGGTCACAGTTCACCCAGAATGGGATTTGATCTGTTCACGACTTTTCTGATTCTGGTTTTGGGTGGTGATTTAGAAAGAGGGTCTCCCCCAAATTCTCTGCCAAGGGCTCATTTTCCCTGGGTGTCATTATTACCTTAGCGGTCTCAGCAGGAAACACGGGAACACGAAAAGAATTTGCCAGAAGAGGGTTTAATGAAAGGACTATTCACTGACACGGGGTAGACCGGGCCTGCCGTACCCGTGGGTGACCGTGACTCGGATGCGTGTACCGGGACACGCGGGGAAAGCAAGTCCGGGGCTACGTGGCTGATTCCTCCCATTTCCAGGAAAAAGCCTCGTGGCTTGCCCAGCCAGGGTTTTTATCAGGGGCATTAGCAAATTTACATAGGATTGATTATTCATGGGATTAAGCAGAACAGGTAGGATTATTCATAGCAAGGCATCAGGATGTTGATTCACGTCTGGTGGCAGACAGGACCAGGTGAAAGCAATATTCAGAGATCAGCAAGCCGGAATTTTTTAAGATACACCTTTGCCAAATTCCTATTAGAGAATTCCCATCCCACAGACATGATC
>PVJI01005323.1:0-23573 GCA_004026765.1 Micronycteris hirsuta | reverse complement strand
ATTCACAGAGAGGAGTGGGCAGGAATGGTCAAGCATCCTGGTGCTCACGGCAGTGGAATGAAGTCACTTGCCACAGGCCCGAAGGGTCAAAGGGAGGGAGCCTCATTAATGAACCTGGAGAGAGGTGTGTCCATGTGTGCAGACCAACCAACAGGAGCTGCGGCTTTTGGGTGGAGGTGCCAAAGTCACAGGAGAAGAGAGGATTGTATATATGTTGATCTCACTCTCCTCCTTCCCTCTGATCTCCTGCCAGTGTCTCTCTCCTATGGCCAAACTTCACCTGAAACCGTAAGGCAATGGTGTGGAGGATAGTGAAGGCTGGCAACATTCAGCCAGAACCCGCAGGGGTTAAGAAGGAGATAGTTAAATAGTTAATCACAAGCTTTAGCTGTATGCACCTGTGACTTTTGCAGAAGAAATATTTATCATTTAGTTAGCCTGGGAAACGAAGCTATTATGCCTGCAGTTTTCCCCTGAGTCTGTGAAATGTCCTTGAGCTTTCTCCAACTACCCCTTATAAAATAAACACGAAGACCATGTTCAGGGTCATTGTCTTTCCATCAGAGGATAATGTCCCACCTGATCCCTGGTTTTCCTTAAAGTGTCTGTGTCTTTCTTAATCTCCCATCATCCCATCACCCCCCACCCCGAACCTCCTCCCCACGCAGGTCGCAGCACAAGGGGAACCAGGTGAGACTGTCAGCAGGAGTCAGTCCCAGGACACAACCCATGACCCACGACTGGGCAGAGAAGTTGGCCCAGGGCTTCTGTTCCTGGGCTCCACTTTTCAGAAGGACGGAGAGATAGTGGCTGTGCGTGTTTTTCTAAGCAGCCTGTGCCTGCCGCAGAACATCCATCCTCATCTTTCCAGGTTACTTTGTCCATGAGGCTGTCCCCAGTCCTGAAGTCTCTGCCATCCCTGGCTTCCCTGGTTCTCAGTGCCTATCACATCCCTCAGCTCAGTGATCTGGCATGATTGTCTGCACGGGTTCATCTCCCCAGGAGACAGTTCCAGCATCCTCTACCCTGTGAGCTCTTCGCAGGCCGGGGTCTGAGCCAAGTAAAGCCATTTGTTCTGACACAGGGTCTGGCACAGTCCAAGGGCCAATGTTTGCCAAGTGAACTGAATCCTACAGCCTTGTTACCTCACTCCGCTTTGGTGTACACAATTTGGGTACATGCGCAGGTCTGTTTCCCTGAGTACGCTGGGACTCGGTGGTGGTGAGTGGCCCAGGCCTGGCACACGGCAAGCATCAAATGTTGCCTGAATTGGCCTAGGTAGGACCATCCTTCTTTCCTTCATTCATTCTACATTTTTTATTTTTATTATTATTATTTTTTAAAAGATTTTATTTATTTATTTAGAGAGGGGGAAGGGAGGGAGAGAAACAGCAATGTATGGTTGCCTCTCACATGGCCCTCACTGGGGACCTGGTCTGCAACCCAGGCATGTGCCCTGACTGGGAATCGAACCGGGACCCTTTGGTTCCCAGCCCGCACTCAATCCACTGAGCTACACCAGCCAGGGCTATTTTTATTATTTTGAGATCCTACTATATGCTAAGCACTGTGCTGAGCCGTGAGAACATAGCAGTAACCAAGACACACACACCCCTGCCCTCCTGGGGCTTCCGTTCCAGTGGGGGAGCACAGGAAGGGATTGGGAAGAGACCATATTCCCGCAGATTGTAATGAGCGCCGTACAGAAAACAGACAAGGTGCTGAGAGAAGGAGTAAGTGGGTGGACATTCCTGCGGGGGAGGGAACGTATCAGGGAAGGCCTTTCTGAGGAGATGACGTGTAAACTGAGGCCCGAAGAAGAGTAGAAACTGGGATGCAAAGAGCTGGAAAGGGTGTTCGAGGGAGAGGGAACAGCCAGAACAACGACCCAGAGGTGGAGGAGTTTCTGGGACCCCGGGGGATTCCATGTTTCAGCCTAAAAAGGGCTTGGGTGGGAGACTAGGAAGGATTCAGGAATTCAGTGTTGGGGTCTGCCAGGGCCAGATCCTGAGCTAGGGGTTTGGAGGGGAAGGGATGACCTTCGCAATACCACCCTTGCTGCCTGTTGCCTAGCACCGTCAGCAAACAGTGCTGCTGGCAGGCCTCACCCCCAGCTCGCTCCCTGCACTCCCCTCTGACTGGCAGCAGCTGTCAAATGACCAGCAGCTGAGGCTTTGCCAGCCTCCTCCCCTGGAATATTTCAGGGGTAAGTCAGTAAATGACCAGCAGCCTCCAAAACCCAAGTTTTTCTTGTGCCTACCTTACAAGGGTGTATTTGACTGCCCTGGGTGTGAATCTCCCACCCCCTTGCATTAGACAAAGAGATATATACAACCACAGGCAGCGCACTCAGATCCGTGAATTAATGAACACAGACACAGGCTTCACACACGCAGAAAGCACTCCTCACATCTGCTTGTAAGCACCCATCCACACAACACAGCAGCCCTCAATCACGCAGGCACACAATTTGACTACATACACGCCCCATAAACACCATCACAACAGTTGGCTACACACATTGACACACCACAACCAGCATGGTCACCGCACACACAATCACTTACCCCAGAACTAGACAGTCACACATCAACATGAAACCCACAGTCGCCAGTCACACACAGGCACGTAGTCCTACAGTCTCCTGCTCTGCACACCACACACACAACCAAGTGATGTTCACACGGCCAGCAGTGGGCAGATTGGTGCCACACACAATCCACACACATTCAACACACCGGCACGGCGCCCCTCTCCACACCGACTCAAGGCCCGGCTGATTCAACGCACGTCCGCAGCCTCGGCCGGTACAGGCCACGGCATTCTTCTGCGATTGAGCCAAAGACCCCCCCAGACAGAGGGGCTAAGTGGAAAAAAGGCATCAGAAGGGAGACTGCTCTCTCCGGGAGAAAGACTTCAGTGTTGGAAGTTTGACCCGGACCCTGGCGGGCTAAGGACTTGGGGGAGGGGGCTTGCCTTGGAGTGGACAGAAGCAGGGTTGGGCGGGGGTGACAGGTGGAGCCAGCGAGAGACCCCAGGAAACCTCGCAGCCCGGGGGATGAAAGCTGTGTTAAATATGGACTCAACCTTATAAACTTAAGCCTTTCCTACACAGTCCTTCCCTAACCTCGGCCACAGTCTCCCAGGGTCCCCACTGTCCCCAAACGCTTGGGGTGTGGCTGTTAGCCTCCTCTTCCAGCCGCTCAGGACAGCTGCGGCCAGGAGCCTCGCCCCTGAGCGGGTGGGGACCGCAAGGCGCTCAACTGCGGCGGGCATCCCCAAACGGACGGGGGTGCTGGGTCCCTCTCAGTCCGCCACCGCAGACCCTGCCCTCTCTCGCAGGGAAGGTGCTCTCCTGGGGTTGCAGACCCACCCTCCTCTCCTGGCTCCCTGCAACTGGGACCCTTGGGAGAGAAGGGTGGAGAGAAAGAAGGTTCGGGAAGATCTTGAAGCTGGCTGGTTTCGGAGACTCCAATAACTAACCCCCCACCCCTCCCCACATCCCACTTCACCCCCATCCTAGGCTGGTCTCGGGAGGGGCGGCCTCTCCCCGCCCCCCTGGCCGCGCGGCCGGCTCCCTCCTCCCGCGGGCAGGAGCCCTGGCCAAGTGGGCGCGCCCGCCCGGGGCCGGGATCCGGTGTCGGCTGCAGCTGTCAGTGCGGCGGGCGCGGAGCAGGCGGCCGGCGGGGCCGCCTATTAATAACGCGGCCACCCAGCCCGGGGTCGCGCGGCCATGGCCAGCCCGGAGCCCCGGCGCGGCGGGGACGGCGCCGCCCAGGGCGCGAGGTAGGACAGTCCCGGGCCCGCGGGGCCGCCCCTGTGGGGAGGGGGGTGCTGGAGGGATTCCCTTCCCCCACCCGCCAGCACCTTTCGCCTGGCGGGGGTAGTGGTCCAGCGGGGCGCGGCACCGGGCGGAGCCACCCAGCCAGGGGAGGTGGGGGACCCCGCCTGGGGTCCTGGCATCTCCGTTTGTCAGTGGCCTTTTATAATACCTCCACTCCCACGGGCTGCGTGAAGAATCAACCCTTTCAACTGTCAGATGCCGCTTGGCCCATAGTGGCCAAAGAAGTTACTTATTTCTTTCAGCCCTAACCCCAAATACACCCGGAGGTGGAGGCCGCCGCCGGCTGAGTTCACTGTGTGGAAGACACTTGGTGCAAGGCTGGGCATCTGCCAGCCTGGAGTTAGAAGTCTGCTCAGGCAGCTTTCTCTCTGCGTCTGGGGCCCGGAGAGGGGGCGGAGTCTACTGTCCCAGCGCAGCAGGAGGGCCCTGGAGCGGAGGCCCTGCTGCCTCCATCCACACGGTCAGCTCAGCGCTGGTTGGGGGGAGGGATCTGCGGCTGAGGGATCTGGGGCAAGCAGGGAGCATTTCTGCCCCAGGCCAGACTGTGGCCCTCGACTTCCCAACGGACCAAGAGGTGGAAGTGCGAACACACACCCGACACCCCTTCACTATCACACACAGCACAAAGCCAAGCATAGTCTTACACATACACGCACGTACACAGCCAGACCCACACCAGCTCACGCCTGCACAGTGTCGCAAACACTTCCAGCCACAGCCCTGATAGACAGAGCTGCTGGAGTCCTCTAGGGCCAGGGACAGAGTGGCAGAGGCAGGCTGTTTGGGGACCCAGGAAGCCTGAGGTCAAAGGTCCCAGCTGAGCTGGCCCCCTTGCCCGTGGGCCCCCCATAGTCTACTTTTCCCCCAGCTCCTTAGAGAGGCAGCTGTGTGAAGGCAGCCTCCAGCAGAGGGCTGGCACCCTGAGTGTGGTGACTGAGACAACGTGGTGTGTGGTGACAGCACCACCTGGAAGTCAGGAGGCCTGGGGTTCTACTTCCAGCTTTGCCACTTGACCTTGGACAAGTCTCCTCCTTGGATCTCAGTCGGTTTCTGCCTGCCTTCTTTCGACAGAGCCCCACCCTGGGATACAGAGAGCATGAGAACTGTACTCGTCCTTAGGAAATTGACTATCAAGGGAGACAAACACTTCTATATGTTTGTCTCCCCTGGGAGACAATGCACTTCCACAGTACAAATACTAACTGCAAAGATGAGCTGCAAACAAAGTGCTCTGAAAGCACAAGATGGGGAGATGGACTTTAGCAGGGCTTGAATGATGAATAGAAATTCGTTAGGCAAATAGACACAAATACATTTTGAGTGCTACAAGCCAAGCTCTAGAATACCTGCCCTTACTGTTTTACCTCTTTTAGGCCTCATGCCTATTCTAAGAGGAGAGTGGTCCAAAGGAGCTCTGGCTCTGGAGCAGGAGCTCAAGTGAGTTCTTTACTCTGCCATGTTTATGCTCTGGTTACCTCATCTATAAAAGGGGGATAATAGATGAGCGTCATATAAATGAGTGTTCCTGAAAAATGCATGGAATACTGCCTTGCACAGTTACGACGTTCCAGGGTGGAGGACCCAGCAGGAGGGTGATGTGAGTGAGGGCTGCCTGCTGGGAAAGCAGGGACTCTGTTGAGGATCAGGGTGGGTTCAGGCTGGCTGAGCAGGTGCATCCTTCCTAGCCACAGGAGCTCCACCTTTCCAGGACTGTTCTCTAGTCAGTTGGCGTACCATGAACTGTATTTTCTCAGCTGCATCCTTTAGACGTTGTGGGCTAGGAGTTGGACCTGTAAAAATTAACTCATGTTCCAGATTGTTGAACACCAGGTGGGCTCTGGGGGAGTAATGCGAGATGGGGCTGAAAAAGTATGTTGAGGCCTCATGTTTGAGGGCCTCAACTCTCTGCTAAGCAGTTGGCTGTCTATGGGTGTCTATGTCAGTGGGTGACATGATGTGCTTTATGTTATAGTCAGCTGTCGCATTGTAGAGCACAGGCTAGGATGAGAAGACCTGTTGAAAGGTGGGATCAAATGTGTAGGTGAGAAATGATGACTTGGACTAGGGCCCTGGTAGAGGATGGACAGGGGGATGGGGACCTGAGACTTTCGGAGACAGACGGGTCAGTCTCGGGTAGTTGACTGTATAGGGAAAGGAAAGAGTTGTTTAAAGATTTCCTGCCCCATCAACCTGGTTTATGGTGATGTGTTTCTCCAAGCTGGAGAATACAGGTGCAGCATACTCAGGGGGAATAATTTTCTTCCCCTCACCCAAGGATATAATTTTATTGATTTTAGAGAGAGAGGAAGGGATAGAGAGATAGAAACATCTATGTGAGAGGGAAACATCAATTAGCTGTTTCCCATATGTGTCCTGAGCAGGAGTCAGACCCACCGGAGATTGAACCCACAATCTCTTTGACATACAGGACGATGCTCCAACCAACTGAGCCACCTGGCCAGGGTGGGAGAATAATAATTTAGGCCAGTTGAGTTTGAGGTACCAAGTAACATCTGGTAAAACTATCTAGGAAACACTTCCTCTCTGGTAAAGTGATGTGAATGGACTCGGTGGCTGTAGAGGTTGTCTTCAGACTTTGGGTTTCGGTGTGAGTGCTGGGTTGAGTGAAGCTGATGGTGTCTGGGGCCTGCTGAGCCAGACTTTTGTCATTTCCAGAGGACCAACAAGAGAAAACAGAAAGGGGAGACAGAGATTCTCAGGGTGTTAGAGAGGAGAGAGTACAGGATGATTTAGAGTAAAAATAATCTTTTTTGGGAACTTGGAGTTAAGACATAGCATTTATAACCTGGGCACAAGTAGGTCTTTTCAAGACAGATCAATCAAATTCTTTCATATGTGGGACTTTTCTTTTATTTTTTAAAAAAGATTTTATTTATTTACTTTCAGAGAGAGGGGAAGGGAGGGAGAAAGAGAGGGAGAGAAACATCAATATGCAAGAGACATACCAGATGTTTGACTTTCACATGCCCCCAGCTGGGGACCTGGCCAGTAACCCAGGCATGTGCCCTGACCGGGAACTGAACCAGAGACCCTTCGGTTCCCAGGTCAGCATTCAATCCAGTGAGCCACACCAGCCAGGGGTCTTTTATACTTTATATCTTTAAAAAATGTTTCTTGAGCCCTGGCTGGTGTAGTTCAGTGGATTGAGCATGGGCTGTGAACCAAGGGGTCGCTAGTTTGATTCCCAGTCAGGGCACGTGCCTGGGTTGCAGGCCAGGTCCCCAGTGGGGGTCACGTGAGAGGCAACCACACATTTATGTTTCTCTCCCTCTCTTTCTCCCTCCTTTCCCTTCTGTCTAAAAAGAAATAAATAAAATCTGTAAAAAAAAACGTTTCTTGAAAGCTATAGTCAAATTTAGTCTGTTTTATAACTGGTGTACTTTACTTATTTTTTTTTAAGATTTTATTTATTTATCCCTTTACCTAACCCATTGTCAGGGTTCATCCTGGAACCCTGAGGCACCCGCCTGGAAGAACAAGAGACTAACCTCTACCCTATCCCCTCACAAACCCTGTGCTTTTTCTTTTAAATCCCCACCTCTTGCCTTCCCCGGGTGCTGAAGCCTGCCTCTCAGCGCAGCATCAAATAAAGGCACTTGGATCAGATCACCTGCTTCCTCCCACCTCTATTTCTCGAGCATTTCTAATACATTCCTTGACAGGAACTAATTGAGCTAGCAGGCAATGGGCAGCTGCATTATGGGCCTCATTTGTTAGAATTACAGAATCTGTATTCAAGAGCCTTCACAGGCTAGAAGAATGGGGCAATTCTAACAAGATGATTGAGCCATGGTTGGTGTGGCTCAGTGGATTGAGCACTGGCTGCAAACCAAAGGGTTGCAGAATCGATTCCCAGTCAAGGCACATGCCTGGATTGTGGGCCAGGTCCCCAGTAGGGGGCATGCGAGAGGAAACCACATGTTGATGTTTCCTTTCCTCTCTTTCTCTCTCCCTTTCCCTCTCTCTAAAAACAAATAAATAAAATCTTTTAAATAAGTTTTTAAAAAGATTGACATTTTACAGGAACAAGAGATATGGTTTAATATCACTTGCTGTGAAAAAGCCTTAAGGGTTTTAGTCAAAATCAGCATATGGTCAAGAATATGATGGAGCCGCCCTATACACTAAGGGAATCTTGGCTGCATCAGTAGGAGTTTAGTCTAGACTGACTGCTCAGAGCACACTTGCGTATTGCTCCCATCCCCATCCCCAAGGGACAGTGACAATGTGGAGCCTGGTCAGAAAGAAGTGACCCAAATGAGGAGGGCACTCGAAACCTTGGTACCCATGGAGCAATTGAAATATAAGTTAGTTCTCTTTAAGTGTTTAGAGAACTTACGAAAAGAAGATTTGACTGATTCTAGAAAGAGGAATCAAGTCCAGATAAAAATTGCAGGGAAGAAAGTTCTTCCTCAACATTAGAATTTTATGATAGTGAAACAATAATGGTGGCTCAGGTGTGAGCTGCCTGTCCTTGCAGGTGTGTAAGCGGAGACTAGACATTGACATCATGGGCTGTGTGGGGGCAGATCCGTGGAGGGAAGGGAGCAAAGGAGAGCCCAGATGTGAGAACCCGATACCCTCCGGGCCTGGGTCTGAGGGCTCCAGTCTCGAACCACCCCTGGGACTGTGGCTGCCTGCTCACATTTCCTCCTTTCTCTTGCAGGGGCGCCGGGGCGGAGGCCAATTCTTCCTTTCAAGAGGAGAAGCACTCTGAATCCCTGGATGAGAAGGGGACCTTGGACCCAGAAGATGCTCTGTCTTTGGAGGGGACCTTGAACTTGGAGGACTTTCTCTACCTGGGGGCCACAGGTGACTTTGATGACATACTGTGTGTGGAAGAGACTGAGAATCCTGAGGAGACACTGCACATTGAGGAGATTGGGCAGCCAAAGGAGCCCCTGTGTGTGGAAGAACCTGCGAAGCCGGAGGAGACGCTGTACCCGGAGGAGACCGCGAAGCCGGAGGAGACGCTGTACCCGGAGGAGACCGCGAAGCCGGAGGAGACGCTGTACCCGGAGGAGACCGCGAAGCCGGAGGAGACAAGCCCAGAGCAGATGGCTTATGGGGGAGAGACGCTCACAAACGAGGAGAAACCCAACCCGGAGGAGAGCCTTGGAGCCGGGCCTAGTCCCAGCCCAGAGGACAGCCTGAGCATAGAGGACCTGGAATTGCTGGAGGGGCGTTTCCAGCAATGTGTCCAAGCTGTGGCCCAGCTGGAAGAGGAGAGGGATCAGCTCATTCACGAGCTGGTGTTGCTGCGGGAGCCAGCCCTCCAGGAGGTGCAACAAGTCCATCAGGACATCCTGGCTGCCTACAAACTGCATGCTCAAGCAGAGCTGGAGAGGGACGGGCTACGGGAGGAGATCCGGCTGGTCAAGCAGAAGCTCTTCAAGGTGACAAAGGAATGTGTGGCCTACCAATACCAGCTGGAGTGCCGCCGGCAGGACGTGGCCCAGTTTGCCGATTTCCGGGAAGTGCTGACTGCACGGGCAGCCCAGCTCTCGGAGGAACTGGCCCAGCTCCGGGATGCCTATCAGAAGCAGAAGGAGCAGTTACGGCAACAGCTAGAAGCACCTCCAAGCCAGGGGGATGGGCACTTCCTGCAGGAGAGCCGGCGACTCTCTGCCCAGTTTGAGAATCTCATGGCGGAAAGCCGCCAGGACCTGGAGGAGGAGTATGAGCCTCAGCTGCTGCGGCTCCTAGAGAGGAAAGAAGCTGCTGCCAAAGCCCTGCAGAAAACACAGGCAGAGATCCAGGAGATGAAGGAGGCTCTGAGACCCCTGCAAGCAGAGGCCCGGCAGCTCCAGCTACAGAACAGGAACCTGGAGGACCAGATCACACTTGTGAGGCAAAAGCGAGATGAGGAGGTGCAGCAGTACAGGGTAGGCCCATTGGACATGAAGGGGATTGCGGTCTGTTAGCCTGGGAAAGGAAAAGGTGCCAGGAGTCAGAAGTCTTTTGGGATGAAGGATATTGAAGAACAATTTATTCTTTGGGGCCATTCACTCACGTCCTTACCATATTCTTCATTTAGTGCATTCAGGCCCGTGCTAGGGGCTGAAAACGATCTGCACTCTTAGTTCACCCCACTTTTACACCAATTATCTCATTTGATCCTCTCATTAACCCTCCAAGTCCAATATATATATACTTTATAGAGGAAACTGAGGCTCAGTGAGCCAGAGTAACTTGAACTTTGGTCTGACCAACCCCAAGTATGTCAGTGCTCTTTCCGTGGCACAGTTTTCCAGTTCTAAGTGAACGATACCTTACAGAGAGCAAGAGGGAACAAGGCAAGTTGAAGTTCATTCTTTCTCCTCCCCACCCCCCGAAATGCAACCTCAAGTCCCACTTATCTGATCTCTGCCTTGAAAATTTCCAGTCTTAAAACTGGTATGAAATCTATAAATCTCTATTCCTTTTTTTCCTTTTTTGTGCATTTGTCACCATTTCACTTGTAGTCAAGTTACTTCTGACTAATTGTGAGCCAGCTCTAATCCCTTTATGGAACAGTGGGATATAAATATTCGTGAATAAACAATGTCTCCCACAGGCTGGGGGAGCTTTTGGAAGGTAGGGAGTATGTTTTACTTACCTCTGACTCTCCGGCTCAGAGTGCACATCAGTTAAGTCTTGACCTAAGTGCTGCTGGGCCCTGTGAGAAGATTATAGTGTGGTACCTTTCAGAGCAGCATTTTTGTCTTTTGACAAAACTTAAACATCTCAGCCCTGGCTGGTGTGGCTCAGTGGGTTGAGTGTTGGACTGCAACCCAAAAGGTCACCAGTTTGATTCCCAGTCAGAGCACATGCCTGTGTTGTGGGCCAGGTGCCCCATTGGGATGGGCAAGGGGCAACCAATGTTTTTTCCTCTCTTTCTCCCTCCCTTCCCCTCTCTCCGAACATAAATAAATAAAATCTTAAAAAAAAAGAAAAGAAAAGAAAACCTTAAACATCTTATGCCTTCCCAGACATCCTGATACATCCTTTAGGGAACATGTCCTCTGTTAAAAATGGCTGTATTCATTTTACTCGAGCTTTCTATAGCTTGTGTTATGCAAACAGTAGGGTTTTTTGGTGATGATATTGAATGTTTTCAAACTATGCATATGTGTAGTATCCTCACCCTGACCCCCACTGCTTTTTTATTGGTTCACAATCTAGTGAAAGGGCACTTACTTTAATGGCTTACACTCAAATAGACACTACATTAATTGTAACCCAGGATAGAAAGTAACGTGTGATTTAAGAGAGGTGCAGGTAAGAGTGTTATGGAAAAATGAGATTATTTTTAGCCATGGGCTACATCAGAGAACGCTTTGTGGAAGAAGAGGTGTTATTTGAGCTAGGTATTGAAGTATAGGCAAGATTTAGACCAGTGCTGTCCAAAAGAAATATAATGCGAGCTCCATATGAAATTTAAAGGTTTCTGAAAGTCACATTAAAAGGGTAAAGAAATAAAATCTTAAAAAAAAAATATTAAAAGCCCTGGCTGGCATAGCTCAGTGGATTGAGCGTGGGCTGCGAACCAAAGGGTCGCCAGTTTGATTCCCAGTCAGAGCACATGCCTAGGTTGCAGGCCGGTTCCCCAGTGGGGGCCACGTGAGAGGCAACCACATGCTGATGTTTCTCTCCCTCTCTTTCTCCTTCTCTTCCCCTCTCTAAAAAAATAAATAAATAATATCTTTAAAAAAATTTAAAAAAGGTAAAGAGAAGTAGGTGAAGGTAATTTTAATATATTTTATTTAGCCCAATATATCCAAAATATAATTAGTAACTTGGCTGCACGTGGAAGGTGAAAAACTGAAAGGCAGGTTAACTGTAAAGGAAGGGCAGGGCAGGTCACTCTGGACTTTGAAATCAAACTAGGGAGTTTGGACTTTATTCAGTAGTCAGTTGCATCATTAAAGGTATTTAAATTAACCAATGTTATCCCAATAAATTTAATTTAGAAGATAAAAACATAAAAGTATTTAACATGACTGTTCCTCTGCTTGTAGAAAAAGTACTGGTGGCAGTGAGTGAAACAGGCTAGAGACCCAGAGGCAGAGGAGAGCTACTGGGAAGCTGCTGTAGGTAACAGTGATAGAAGGAAGAAAAGGAAGAGCAGGAATGCAAGCACAAGCGTGGCATAAGCTTGGCCGTTGAATGAAGGGGGCGGAGAGGTGAGAAGTCAAAGAGGATGCTGAGACGGCAGGCAAAGGTGACTAGGATGGTGGTGCCATACACAGGGAATCATCTGGATTAGTTTTTTTTTTTTTTTTTTTTTAAGATTTTATTTACTTATTTTTAGAGAGATGGGAAGGGAGGGAAAAAGAGGGAGAGAAAGAGAAACATCAACTGGTTGCGTCTCACACCCTGGGACCTGGCCCACAACCCAGGCAGGAGCCCTGACCCAGAATTGAACCAGTGACCCTTTGGTTCACAGGTCAGCACTCAGTCCACTGAGCCACACCAGCCAGAGCTCTGGGTTCATTTTCTAATGCAGTACTCAAGTTGTAGAACTTGTCTCCCCCGAGATTTTTATCACTGCACTGGATTTATTCAGATTTGATGATTGCGCAACTTTCCAAAGATTGTTCTATGAAGAACACTCTTGATGAGTGTCTCCCATCACTTTACCATAATTAAAGTAGGAATTAAGGTCTGAAGCAGCTAATTCTTTCTGAAATGGCTTCCTAAACTGTTTGCCAAAGGTCACTTCCAGCACCTGATTACTCTTCAAAGGTACACTTCACTCTTGCAATTGTGAACACTGCCTCTTTCATGTATTCATTCAACAGATATTGTCCAAGTGCTGACTTACTCGTGCCAAAAGACACTCCGTGTGTGCCAGGCGGGGGGCTCTGTGCTGACAAAAGAAATGAGATAGGGGGAGGGGAGCCCCTGCCCTTCAACACTCTACAGTCCAGGAGGGATATCAGATGCCATGAACATACATCATAAAATCGAAGACACTTGACTTTTTTTTTATTCCTCACCCAAGGATATTGATTTTAGAAAGAAACATTGATTGGTTGTCCCTTGTATGTGCCCCAACTGGGGAATCAAACCCACAGCCTTTTGGTGTACAGGCTCCAACCAACTGAGCCACCTGGCCAGGATTTTAAGATCCATTCTGACCTACTAAAATGGCAAAGCCCAGCCCTGGCTGGTGTAGCTCAGTCGATTGAGTGCGGGCTGAGAACCAAAGGGTCACCGGTTCGATTCCCAGTCAGGGCACATGCCTGGGTTGCGGGTCACAGGTCCCCAGCGGGGGCCACTTGAGAGGCAACCACACATTGATGTTTCTCTCCTTCTCTTTCTCTCTCCCTTCCCCGCTCTCTAAAAATAAATAAATAAAACAATAAAAAAAATAAAAAATAAAATGGCAGAGGCTTAGCATCAATTAAATAATAGACTTCAATGTGGCCAACACTGTAATAGTCACCAGAATAAGGCATCGTATTGTACCAATGAAGCTGGTGTAATTATTCCTGCCTGGGGAAACAGGGTGAAATTTTGTAAGAGGATTGTTAATAGATGGCATGTACTTGAAATTCTTTACATGTAATAATTCACTTAATCCTTACCTGAGATCGATATGACCTACTGTCATCGTTTGAAAAATGAGAGAACAGGTGAGACAGAGACGTTAAGTCATTTGTCCAGGGTTTTACAGCTAGAAGTGATGGGAGAATATAACCCTGTGCAATATAGCTCGAGGCCACTGTCAACCACTACAAGGTGTTCATGGGAATGAATTCATGGGGTCAACAAGGGAAAGGCATTCCAAGCAGAGGGGAGAGCTTATACAAAAGCATGAAAACACCAAAGGGCACGTTACAGGAAGTGCAGGAAGTGACGGTGGCTGGATCATAAAGAATGTGAGTAGAGCGACGAGGCTGGAGAGAACCAACATGTAAAAGGGCTCTGTGTAATCTTTAGGTAAGTGGTTTTCAAAAAGAGGTTTTCTTCAGAGCCACAGACCCTTTCCCCAAAAAAGAGCTGTATATGGAATGCCAATATATAAAACGGGCAAAAGTGGAGCTACTGTCTAATTAGAGTGGCAGGGGCGCTCCATTTTGGCCTCCTGGGCTATCATGGGAAAGTTTGAAGACCACTAAAGAGCCTACATATATGCAGACAAAAAAAAAAAAAAAGCATTAAGAATGTGAACTCTAAGCCAATGGCAAGAACTAGTTCTACCACTTCCTAACTGGGAAACTTCGGACAAATTTCTTAACCCATGTGGCTCTGCTCCTACACATGTATAATATACATCATAGGCTTTTGCAAGGAATGAGCTAGTTAATATTTGTAAAGTACTTGCAATGGTGCCTGGCACATAGGCATGTACTATTGAAAGTAGCAGTGTGGTGGGTGGATTGAAAAAGCCTGATAGGCAACTTAGACCTTATGAAGGGAGATAGTGTGAGATTTGTGCAGTAAAACGGGTAGGATTTGGACTGGCTGCAGTTGGAGGCGAATTTGCTGGAAACAATCTGTTTTTGACTGGAAACTGGTAGGTTGCTAATGTTGAAATACGGAATAAGCTCACTACCTGCAAGTTTTACATCAACAAGCATTATGCGGAGGGCGCTAAGAATCAGGAACCTGCGATCTGATTGGGAGTTAGACATGCATTCGAAAGATAGATAATAATGTAAGAGCAGATGCTGTCTAGGTGACGGAAGCAGTGGAAGTAAAGGCACAGATCTGAGTTGGTCAGGCTGGATCACACTGTCAAATACAAGTCTCATGCAAGACACAGATGTCACTTAAAATTTCTAGGGGCCACACTAAAAAAAATACTTAAGAAACTGGTGAAATTAATATTTTATGTAACCCAGCATATAAAACGACTAAAATTTCAACATATAATCTGTATCAAAATTTGAGTATTTTATGTTCGTGCCAAGTCTTAGAAATCTGCGATCTTACATTTATAGCACACCTGAGTCACACTTCAAATACTAATAGCCCCATGTGGCTAGTGACTTTCATCCCGGATGGTGCAGGCAAGCGGGCAAAGTTCACATGTAAGAGTCATGGAGGCTCCGGGTAGAGACAGGGGTCAAACTAGAGGGGGTCTGAAGGCCAGACTAAAGGAAGTAGGGAGCGTTTGAACGACTGTGATAAAGCAGTTTTTAGTTAATCTGGTGGTGCTACATAGGATTAAGGCTGGAGATTGTCCTTAATGCCAGTCACTGTTGCCACACGTCCTTCACTCTGTGACACTCTTCCTCCCTGTCAAAGCACTGACGGTGCAGACTGCCTTCTCAAGCATGTATGGTACTTTGGCACCTCGTCAAAATAACAGGTTTGCTAGTGGGGCTTGGGATTGGGGCACAGAGGTATGCAGGTGCTTCCCTTCAGATGACACGCTTAGATGGTGAGGCCGCACCGCTGTGTGGTGCCAACGCGCGGAGAGGCACTAAACAAAGGTCTTTGATAACGTTTAAGTTGAGATGCAGCCAGGGTATTAACCACTGCAGATTGGTGTGCCACGGGTAAATCAAGGATGACTCGGAGAACAAATTATTTAGATCCTGCTAAGAACGGCATGTACCCAAACTGGATTTCTATCTTACTATTCTCTAAAATTCAAGAAGTCACTGCCCCTTTAAAATATGCCTTCCAACTCCCTCATGTTTCCTAAGGATCCATGCCAGCTAACAACTAACACCAGACTGATTTGCTGACATCTTCCTTACCTCATTGTTCAGGCATTAGCCCTCAGCTGAGACCATTTCCAGATTGCATCCTGCCTGGTGTGGGCAAAATGGGGAGTGGACAGTTATCTGAAAGCTCCAGGGGGCCCCCAGAGCATAGCATCTTCTTCTAAACATTTTTTTAAAAACAAATTCAGGCTTAATGGAAGCAAACTTGCATACAGAGCAAGAGGTCTATAAAATTCTCAGCTCACCACATAGAGGATCAAATTCGTCCCCAACACTTCTTAAAATTATTAAATTAAAAAGTTCCTCTGAGTACCTGTCTAGCCCTGGCAGGATTCTATTAAGAAGTAAGCTGCAGTTAACAGACGAGACTCCTTTCAGGGCACAAACTTCAAATGGAGTATCGCCTTGTCAAAACACAACCTCCTGAGTCAGTTTCAACCTCAATGCTGCTATGATTAAACGATGAGACAAGAAGTGCTTTGTAAACTGCAACAATGTAAGACGTTTATTGTTTGGCTCATCAGGTATGTTCTTGGCCCTCTAATGCAGGAACAGCTGGAGAATATGGAAGAACGACAGAGGCAATTAAGAAGTGGGGTGCAACTCCAGCAACAGAAGAACAAAGAGATGGAGCAGCTAAGGATCAGCCTTGCTGAAGAGCTCTCAACTTACAAGTCAGTGTTTGCTGCTACCCCACTCTCAACTAACGCTGGCTGAGTGGCGGGTGGGGAGGGCAGGTGTTGTCTGAGGGAAATGTCACTCAAGAGTGGGGGAAAAATGATTTTGAAAATGATTTCATCCATGAACAGATAAAAAATGTTTTTTTGTTTTTTTTTTTTTAAAAGGGCTATGCTACCCAAGAGCGTGGAACAGGCAGGTGGAATCGAGACACAGTCTCAAGGTGACCCTTGTGGGTGTGAGAGTGGTGTTTGCATTGCTTTCTTAACAATACTAATGCCTGAAAAGAACTTCAGCGTGTGTCTAATGACAAACCATTTAGGGATAACACATACCTCCAATTTGCCTGGTTCAAGCATTCAGTTTATTGGAATGTTTCAGTTTCTGGTAGGACTCAAAAAAAACATGCCCTCATTACCACCAGGAATTCTGTAACAGGCTAAGACATCTAAGCTCTGTGCATTCACTCTCCTCCCACCTTACCCCGTCTGCTATTCAAGCTTCCTTAGAATAGCAGAGGAGGCAGTTATGCTACCTAATTCAGACTATGACAAAAGAGGCCAAGGCAGCTAAATTAATCTACATGAAAAGGCTGGAGAGGGAGGTAAGGGCTGAAGGACAGGATTATTGCTTAGATTATGAAACAAGCAACACACCGATCCACTAATTTCTCTGTGTACCAGCACATTCTTATTTTTCAAGTTTTCGATTCTTTATAAAGAAAGAATAAAAAAAAAGTCTCTGTCAAGTTGTATGCTAGTTAAATGCACATAAATTTTATTAAATTCCTAGTTAATCTTACAGTTTGGATACAGGCAAATAACTATTGTAACTGATGCTTTTCCTAACTTTCTAGGATTTTCTTTTACTGTGCTTTATCCAGGCATAACTGATTATACTTATTCTTTGGGAGATTACGAGAGCCTTGTAATTGAGGAAAATGATCTGTTAAACACCTTTGTGTGGATCAGATTAAAAGTACAATAGAGAGCCCTGGCTGGTGTAGCTCAGTGGATTGAGCACAGGCTGTGAACCAAAGGGTCACCAGTTCAATTCCCAGTCAGGGCATGTGCCTGGGTTATGGGCCAGGTAGGTTCTCAGTGGGGGCCACATGCGAGGCAACCACACATTGATATTTCTCTCGCTTTCTCCCTTCCTTCCCCTCTAAAAATAAATAAAATCTTTAAAAAAAATTACAATAGGGAAAAGGCAGTGGTTAATTCAAAGAAACGAAATTACAGAATTTCAGGCACTGTTATACATGTGTAAACTTAGCTTGGACAGAGAAAAATTTTAGCTAGCTCCTCCCATCACCATCACACAGGTTAACATTTATTATTTTGCAAATAGGAGGCACCCAAGTATTTGCTAGGGGGAAAGTCATCCCTGGTCATGCGTCACAGTCTAGCAATCTCTTCCCAACATAGCCTGCACTAAATTTCAGAAGTTCGCCATTATAAACTTTATACTGTAATATTTCAAGCTGCAGAAAGTATAAACTCATTTTTTTTCCCCCCAACCTTACAGGAACTGTTTAGAAATATATGGAGGAATCTGTAACCCTGAAACCACCAAAAAAGCTTCTTAGCACTAAGGATCACTAAGTACCCTTTGGACGCACTTTTTTCCAGAGAAGACTGCCAGGCACTTGGCAAGCAATTCACCCTGGGAAAATTTACAAATACTGGCTGACCTGTTTAAAAAGATTCTAGGGCTGGCTGGAGGCAGAGAGCATCGGTCAGCTCCTAGCTGGGTACTGTGTCATAGGGCTGCTGGTGCCTATTTCAATGCACAAGAGGAACGGCAAACACAAGCCTCCTGCCCTCCGGCAGCAACCCGCAGGCTGAGTAAAGGATCAGTGTATGCGCACCTGCAGTCTGGTGAAGAACGCGTCCTGCCTGGAGTTGACCTAACCCAAAAAGGTTTTTTTGAAGCACAGGTAGGGTCAAAAGACAGCCAGTTTTCATGATATGGGTTTACAATTTGAATTATTTTGTGCCATGCCTTGAGTGTTAGACTTTAAAATGAACTCTTTTTCAAAGTTTACTTTTAAGTCTAGGCTGACTCACATAGTTTACTTAAATGTGTCAAGATAATTTTCACTATACTCTAAAAGTACTGACTTGAAAAAAAGGAACTAATCCCCATTTCCCTAAAGATCGTACCTCATGACAATGATTTCTGGGCAGCGATCTACTCAGTTAGACCAAGTGACTGCGAAGAACCAGGCATTTCACCTGGTCACCTGGTAGAAAGGCTTTCAAGAGCCTATTGTTTCTGACCTCTGAGTACAGGCCCCAGTGAAAAACATGCTGGGGAGATTCGATCTATGAGAAAAGGTTTAAATACCTTTCCAAACTTAACTTTTGCCTTAAAATCTCTCTGCCTCACTGCCTTGGACATTCTTGCAAGTCCACATAGGGTTCTCTACGGATAGACTTCAGTAAGATGTTATTTTATCAAAGACTAATCTGGGCACCTGTGATCCAGGGTTTTATATCTCTCACTTTCCACGGGAAGGAGTAAAGCTCTTTTCTATAGCTCTGGGTCTATTAAAATTAATTTTGCTCTTGATAGTCAAAGACCACAGAAAATAACTTTCATCTAAGGATTCTTCTAGAAGCCAGAGACTGGTGTTTGATAGATATTATATACTGAAGAAAACCCATCAGCGCATGGAGTTATGTAGAAAAGCAATTTATTCCATTATAAGCACTTACACAGTTAGTCATGGAGAGTAACAGGCCTGCTGGTGAAACAGGTCACCCAAAACAGATGGTATCAAACTAGTGGTCGAGGACTAACTCCTAAAAAAAAAGGCAACTCTTATCCAGGATTAATTTAATTTTAAAAACAAATACAAGCTATTGATTCACTCTTCTCAACTTGACAGTCTACCTGTAGTAAAACTGTCAGGTAAAAACATACATCTTTACAACTTGGTGGTCCCAAGTTTTTTTAAAAAACCATTTCACAGAAAGGAAAGAAATAATATGAAAACTGCTCAAGAAATACACTAACAAGCAAAAATATATGGGGGAAGGAGGAACGTGTAGTTTTGACTTAACTCAAGAAACTGAGAGGAGACTGGCCTACAGAGGAAACTGTGCATCCTGGAAAGACAGGTGTGACTATTTTAGAGTGGCAATTTATATGACTTGAATCTCCCCTAATTCCTGAATAAAAATGACATCTTGCAGTACTTGTACTTCATGGCTCAGACACCTATCTCACTTGGCTCTATTCCTTACTTACGTCTAGCCTTTACTTAAATGAGTCCGAAAAACTTGGGGATATAGCATTGGAAGAAAATTAAAATAACCACACATAATAATCCCCTTTTGGTGGCTACTTTAGATTTTTGTTACTAGAAAATTCCTGAAGAAAATTTAAATAGAAGTCTGTGGCTTTGCTGAATCAAGTCCCCCAGTTAACATTTAAAAAACACCCTCAGTTTGGGCTAATAGCATTGTTGATGGTACTTAATATAGAGGGATAACTGAACAAAGTCTGGGTCTCAAAACCAGTGTTAAATCAGTATCGTCAGGGTTAAAAGGAAAAAAGGGGAGTCTAAAATCACAAGAAGTGCAGATGTATTTAAGACCCCTGTCCTTCTGGATCCACGCTTCCTTCAGGGTCTTCATCATTATAAATGTTCTCTGCCTGCCCAAAAACAAAAAAAGAGTATTTAGTAAACATGAGGGCAAGTTCTTAATGTTAGGGTTTCAGAAACAGATTAGATCGAGTAAACAAATTATGGGTCATATAGTCTCTGTTGCAACTATCCAACTCTGCAGCTGTTAGATGAAAGCAGCCCAGACAATCTGGAAATGAAAGGGCATGTCCATGTTCTAATAAAAACAGACAGCTGGCCCACAGGTCAACACCCCTGGATTAGGACATTCCCACAAAACTGAAGTACGGTTCCTGTATGTCTTGATAATCAACCTTCTTTAGTCCTTCACCCAGACATTATTCATAACAGTCAAAAAGTAAAAACAGCCCTGGCTGGTGTGGCTCAGTGGACTGAGTATCATCAGCCTGCGAACCAAATGGTTGCCAGTTTGAGTCCCAGTCAGGGCACATGCCCAGGTTACAGGCCAGGTCCCCAGTGTGGGGTGTGCGAGAGACAACTACACATTGATGTTTCCCTTCCTCCCTAAAAAATAAATAAAGTCTTTAAAAATAAAGTCTTAAAAAAAAAAAGTAAAAACACCACAAATGTCTACTGACTGATGAATGGATAAGTAAAATGAATGTTATATGCATAAACGGACTACTATTTGGCAATAAAAAAGCCAGTCACATATTGTACGATTTTATTTATAGTAAATGCCCAGAACAGGCAAATCCGTAGAGAAAGTAGATCGGGGGCTGCCTAGTGCTGGGAGGACTGGAGGAATACGAGAAGTGATGGGTAGTGGTTATGGGATTTCTTCTGGGCGTTACCAATGGTGGTAAAGGTTGCATAATTCTGTGAATACACTAAAAATCATTCAATTGTGTACTTAAAAAAAGAGAAATGTCACTAAAACTGTATGTTCCAAATCTCAATTTATAAATATTTTAAAGTGAAAACTGCTCTTGCATAAAATAAACTCCGCTTATATTTCTTGTTTTACTACCTGTATCCAAAGGCACAATGTTAAATACAGAAACCACTTTCATTTAGGCAAAATTCTTCTCTAAGTTTAGCACCTAACATGCACAGATCACTAGGTGAGGCACTACAGAGGATGGGATTGACTTGTCCTTAAAGAACCTGTAACCTGACTGCAGGGAAATGTATAAAATTGTGCAGTTTTTCGACAATGAATGTGTAGTCTTTGTCCCTAACACGAATTCTCTGATGCCAACTGGGTATCCAACATGTCAATTCAATCCAGACACTAACTAATTAGAAGTAGCATCAGACTCTACAAATTTAAGGGATGCGACTAAGGGCTTGGTCCCACAAGACTGTCTTCACTTAAGTCCTGATCAGTGTGGCTTAGTTGGTTGGGCATCGTCCTGTGGAACAAAAGGTTACCAGTTCAATTCCCGGTCCAGGCACACGTAAGAGGCAACACCAAGTGATGTTTCTCTCTCTTCCTCCCTTCCCCTCTCTTAAAAACAAAACAAACAACAACCACCAACCCGCTGTCCTCACTCCAAAGGCCAGTGATAAGCCCCGAGTGCCCATGCTACCTGGGTACTTCTATCCAGCTTGTTGGCTATAAATTTGGGGCTTCCCATAACCCTCGTACTCAGGTTTGATAATTTGCTAGAATGACTCACCGAACTCAGGCAAGTGCTTTATTTATGTTTACTGGTTTATTATAAAAGCAAGAACTCAGGAACAGCCAAATGGAAGAGCTGCAAAGGGCAAGGTGGGCAAGCAGCACAGAGGGCCATGTCTTCTCTAGCTGGACTCGATGTATTCCCCAACCCAGAAGCTCATCAGATCGAGGGCTTTTCCAAGAGTTTTTTAGAGCTCAATCCTCCCATTTGCAGGTTAGTGGAACTGTAAGTTCCAACTCTCTAATCAAGTGTTTGGTCTTTCTGGAGACCAGACCCATGCTGAGGCTGTATCAAGAGTCACCTCTTTAGCCCAAAATCAAACGTGGCCAAAAGGGACTTCTTATAAATAGCAAGAGACTCCCTGCAATAACTATGTATGGTGTCAGGTACTAGATTCACCGGGTAATTATTTCTTAAGCCAGCAATTTTCAACCTTTTCACCTCGTGGCACTCATATAAACTAATTCACTAAAATTCTGTGGCACACCAAACAATGTAAATTTTGCTGATCTGACAAAAAAATAGGTATAATTATACTTCCTTCACAACTGGACAACTATTGTGTTGGCAGGAGTCATTTTTTTATTTGACAATCTAAGGGAAAAGAGGCCCCTGACTAAATAGGCAGATCTTGAATGTTTTTGGGGTTTTTTTTTTAAAGACTTTATTTTTTTATTTTTAGAGAGAGGGGGAGGGAGGAAGGAAGAGAGGGAGAGAAACATCAATGTGTGGTTGTCTCCTGTGTGCCCATACTAGGGACCGGGCCTGCAACCCAATCATGTGTCCTGACTGGGAATCGAACTGGCAACCCTTTGTTCGCAGCCTGGCACTCAATCCACTGAGCCACACCAGACAGGGCAGATACTGAATGTTTTAAAAATTCCTGTGGCACACCAGTGTGCCTGCTGCAGCACAATGGTTGAAAATTGCTGTCTTAAGTTATATAAATGTCTAATCACAATGTTGTATACCCAAAATTAATATATCAACTGCAATTGAAAATTTGTTAAAAATTATTTTTGATGTTTCTCACATTGATGTCTCTTTCCCTCCCTTCTCCTCTCTTAAAAAAATTCAATAAACACATCCTCCAAGGGTGAAGATAAAAAAGGAAACAAACAAACAAACAAACAAAAAAACCCACACCCCAACAACTGAGTAAAATAACAACCTGGCCTGGAATTGATACTCTTTTTTTTTTTCTAAATAATTATTTTATTGTTGTTCAATTACAGTTGTCTGCATCCTCTCCCCTCCCCTCCCCCCAACCCCTCCAACTCCAGAACTGATATCCTTGAAGGTGATGGAGTTCAATATCCTACAACATTCTCATAGTGACTACTAAAATATCTTTAATTGAGAGATTATCCTAGGAAGCTCATTTCACCTTCCTGTTAGAACTCTTAACTCTTCATATTACTTTTCTGTGGGTGAGGTGGACTTTCTGGTACACATGTAACACATCCTTGAAGGATATAAAGAAATCAAGAACTCCCTAAGTGTTCAGGACTTCCTAAGATGGCGGCATACGTGAATGCACCTTACCGCCTAGCACAACGAAACAAGGAAAAAAATCAGAAATCTACACATCCAAAAACAGCCAGATCTGACAGAAAATCATATTGAGAGGAAGTCCGACAACCAAGGAATTAAAGAAGATACATTCATCTAGTTTGGTGAGCCGGGAGGAGCGACCCCTAGAGCCAGCGCAGAGGGGCCCGAATTACTTGCAGGAGGCGGTGTGGGTGCGGAGAGCGGAGGAGCTATTGTGCGCTCAGGTCCCGCCCCCAGAGGCTACGTCACAGTCACAGCATAACTACCGGGAGCTTCCCTGCATAGGGGATCCCCAAGACTCCGCCCCCCTTACAGTAACAGGCTGGGGGGGGGGAATGGCCCAAAGAAAGGAACAGATCAAAACCCCAGAGCTAACCGACCAAGAGATAGCCAACCTATCAGATGCACAGTTCAAATCCCTTGTAATAAGGATGCTTTCAGAATTCGACGAAAAATTAACGAACTTGCTTGAACAAATGAGGAGAGATCTGCAGGGAACCAATAGAGATAAGGAAACTGGGACTCAAATCAAC